>VZQC01014308.1:2078626-2190359 GCA_009823505.1 Rhizomys pruinosus
AAAAAAAAAAAAAAAAAAAAAAAAAAAAAAAAAAAAAAAATCAGATCAACAGTGTACTATGGAAGATAACTCAGAGGTAGGAAAAAAAATCATCTCTGTAAAGCCATTAAGTCCTAACAGAATGATAGAGTATTACTAGTCTTCAGAAGGTGGAATTCACTAATACTGTGTGATATTTCCTCTAGGGGCATTTTTTTCTGGAAGGAGTAGTTTTGTGGTATTTTGGCAATACTTGAGCCTAACAACACAGAAATTGGAACCCAGAGCCCAGCAAGGGTAAATAAAACATCCAATTTGAACTAAGATGCCTTGAATTTAAGATGTATTCTAAGACATTCTAAAATCATGTCTGAACTAGAAATAAACCAAATTGCGAAATTTTACTTCAAGTGGTTGCCTTGAAAATCCTCAATTTTAGAAATTATATTATGTGTTTTCTGAATTTCTAATGACTTTAGAAATCAGATATAAGCAAAGAAATATATTTTCTAGGAAAATAACACCATACTAAACTATAAGACATTGTAGAAATAAATTACCAAGTACAATGCCTGATGCACACACACACACACACACACACAGAGCAAGAGATGAAATACCATTGATGAAAACAGTCATATGAGAACTTCACAAATGAAATCAAAGGGCCCAGACAGACGAATCCAACCATGTTCTATGTGTTCAAAGAGAGGACAGATAAATAAAAAGAATTATCAGGGTAATAAAATTATAAAAAGTGACAAATCTGATGTGTAGAGACAGAAGCTGCGGAACTGATTATACATGAAAATGGTTAATGATTAGATTTAATTGCAAACTAGACAAAACTCAACAAAAATCTAATAATCTAGAAGACTGAAGCAGGCCTTCAGGACAAAACATGAAACTTAAATCATAGGGTCATAAACAGAGGAACTACAACAAAAGGCAACAATGTATTAATCTGAAATCCTAAGACAAGAGAAGGGACAGAGAGGATGTACAGAGAGGCTGAGAGTTCTTCAGAATTTACCAGAACTCAAGAATTCAGAAGGCTCACTGAATCTCAGGCAAAGTAAATAAAAATAAATCCACATCTAAATATCATAGTGAAGCTCTATAAAATAAAAACAAAAAGGAAAGAATCTGTGTGTGTGTGTGTGTGTGTGTGTGGGTGGCAGGGGGTGGGGGGGTATCCAGAAGGAGAGCAGGGGAAATGGACAAAGGAGAATCAGAAAATAAGCTATGGTATCTCACACACTGTATGCTGATTTAAAAAAATATATAAATATTACATCAATAAATAAATGAATAAAATTACTACTGTTAAGAAATGTGATACATTAAGGATCTTACATCGTCACAGAAAAAGGCAAATGTGTTAAACAGCACTGAACTTTCATGAGCTTGGACTGTCTCAGGTTTCATAAACCCAGAGTAGATGGCTCATTTATTGGTCTCAGGTCTCAATTATACCCTCAAAAATGACTGAGGACTCAAAGATCCTTTAGGCATGGGACCTAAATATATATTGATACTGCATATACTACAAATTAAAACTAAGAAAATTTAGAATATCTGTTCATTGAAACATAACAATGCATTACATTTGCCAATTTTATAACCATGTAAACCAATTTTGTAGCTATGTTTTCCCAAATAGTGAAAAAAGCATTATTATTATTTGTATTGCATTGTTTTTTTTAATTAAAAAAAATTTTTTTTTGTATGTGTATAAATGTACTGTCTGCATGCAAGTTTGTGCACCCGTGTCGTGCAATGCCGCGGAGGTCAGAAGAGGGTCTCGGATTCCCCTGGAACTGGAGCTCTCCTGGAATTGGAGTTTCAGACGGTTTCGGCCGCCACGTGGGTGCTGGAGATCGAACCCGGGTCCTCTGCAAGAGCGGTCGGTGCTCTTAACCACTAGGCCATCTCTCCAGCCCTTGTATTGCATTTTGAAATTCTCTCTGTCTAGCTTACTTGAGGACAGGTTCTTTTCCTGTCTGTTTTCAATGCACACGTGGTATGGTTTGTTTCTGCTATTCTAAAAATCCAAGGTTGTTAAAGTTTCAGACAATGATTGACCTCTGTGGCCACATTCTTCTGAACCTAAGTGAAGAGTCAATGAATTTTAGCAAAAATATCTTCTAAGTGCCTATTTCAGATTGTTTCTAAGTCTGATAAAATGTCTCTACAAATAATTTACACTATATGATATTGTGCTTACACTTTGGGGAGAGTGGGGAAGGACTGGAAAAGAAAACAATACATAATTATCCACTGGTGGTTAATTGACGATATAAAGTAATCCATGCATAATTTGTTGTACCTTTAATTAGAGTTAGCAGGATTTCTAGATAAAAATCAAAATTTAAGCCAATGTTAATTCAACATACCCACAAAAAACAAAATATTAATGGTATTATTTTTAATTGCCTCAATATGTAAAATACCTAGGAGCAAATAATAAAAAGTGTAAGATCCTAGTGGAGAGAATAACAAAAATATATTGAGAAGTATTAAAAGGCCCATAAATGAAGTTATGTATGTAGAACAGAATGCTTAATAATGTAAAGATGTAAATTCTCAAACTGATCTACAGATTTGTTGTAATAGCAACTGAAATCACCAAATACCTCTGATATCTTCTGTGGAACTTTGCAAGGTGATTCTAACATTTTAAGGATTTTAATGGTAATGCAAAGAGACAAGGCAGCTGGGAGAGATTGGACAAAGAAAACTATTACTAGGAGCTACTTCTGGTCTCCCCTGGACTCCCTGGTCCTTGTGATGTCTGTTGAAAGAATTCTGATGAGGCACACAGAATGCAGTGTAGAAGACAGATGGCATTTACAATGAGGTAAGGTGTACGCACACTCCAGAGTAAGAGTGGGGGTGGCTGTGCTGACCACTGTAGAAGAAACTCAGCGTGTGAGGAAGGGCAGTGCCCCAAGAAACCACCGTGGGGAAAATCATCCTCACAAGGTAGAGGAGACAAGCTAGAGAGGCCATGGTGCCTGCTGTATTCTTAGCTAGAGCTAGACTGTATGGTGTTTCTTAAAGTTTCAGAAGAGATGGCACTCTGAGGGGAAATTTCCCACACAGGTGACTCAGTAGCCCACTAGAATTAGCTGTTCCTGAAGACAATGGTGTGTCTTTGTTTTGGACAGTTTAGGGTCATGTCTCTGCCCAAGGACAGAGGTGTAAGTCAGATCCCATTCTTCTGGCCAGTAATCAAAATCCTGCAGCCTCAGTTCCTAGTTTCACAAGATGTTGAATATTAAAGAGGAATCCTTACTTAATGTCCTTTAAACCTCTTACTATCTCTCTAGCTACTTAACAGAGACAGTTTCAAGGGCAGAAGGATAGACTCCGATAGATAAAATAATCAACCCAAGTAATTTATGACATAGGAGTAAGCATAATACTGGAGGGAAAATCAATTTGTTTACAAAGTGAAGCTGAAAGAACTGTCATCTTGTGGAAAAAAGTAACTCTAGTCTGTTAAACATAGATCCAGGCAAATTGGGGCCCAGTATTCTGTGGAAGACATAATGCTTCAAGAAGAAAGCAGCAGGTAACTTTCATAACTTCACAATGTGAACTTTTTCCTTAAACAAAATGTAATATGGGCATGGTGACCCCTTCCTATAATCCTAGCACTGGGGAGGCTGATTAAAGAGGATCACCAATCAGAGGACCACCTGGGATGTGCAGGCAGGTACTGTCTCAGAAAAGCAAAAGACTAAAACCCAAAACATAAAAAGTTACAAACACTAATAGAACTACATTCACTATAAATTAAGATAATTTAAAAAGGCAGAGCAGAAGGAAGGAAAAGACCTGGGAATGATCGAGATACCAATTATATATCAAATCCCCACAAATATGAAGAAAACCAAATGGTAGAAAACTAGGCAAAAGTTACAGTTGTTGACTAAAGGGGCAATCCAAATGGCAAAAAAAAAAAAAGAAAAAAAAGCAGGAGAAAAAATGTTAATCACTAGGAATCAGGAAATGCAAATTAGACACTAAGCTGGGCTGACAGCTCTTGTAATTGACTGAAATTACAATGTGAAGTTAGAAGGGCAACAACACATAGCAAGCAGAAGACTCATGGAGAAACCGTGCCATTGTGCGCCATTGTGTACACAAATAGTGTACACACATCCAGTCACATACACACAAACGAGCGTGCACATGCACTCCACTCACACATACACGCTTACCCCGTGACTGAGGAAGTTACTTCCAGCTGTTTAATTAGAATGTGTTTTCCTGTGTATACAGCCCACTTAGAAAGTGGAATATGTGATCTTCATTACACATAAAGAATATTGTCCTGAAACCCAAACGGAAAACACCACTAACAGTGTTCTGGACAAATATGTTGGAGAAAGTCACATATTTCCTCCACGTTTAACAGATTATCCATGTGTATTGATGGGAAACATGATGAACATTTATCCATTAAGAAACCTGTCCCATTTCGGTTAATAAGGTTTCAAGAATGTATTTGGAAGCTTCCCTCCCCAACTCCATAAGAAGCCAATTAACATTTCATAAGATAATAGTCTGGAAGAAAACTGTGAAATTCTGAACCGCATATACTGTTACTAGGAAAAGGAACAGGATTCAGTGTCCACTGAATACTATATAATGTTGCTCTGGAAGTTCTACTCAAGGTGGAAAGGAAGCCTGTGAGTTAAGTGAAGGGAGGTATTAATATTAGAACAAAGGAGGTGAAAACCACCCTAAGTGTTTATCAGATCACAAGCCAGAGGAAATCATTAGAATTAATAAGAGGTTATAAAATGGTAGCTGGCTATGACAAGGTTATACAGACTTACTAATAGTGTATTAGAATAAAACAAAGAACTCTAATGTTCAATCACAACAAAAATGTAAATTTTTACAGGGAAACAAGAGATCTGCAAAGAACCTGAGAAAAAATTAGCTCCATGCAGAAAAACAATTTGCCATAGGGTGTCAGCCTGAATATTTAGCTATAAATGCTTTTTAAGCAAAAACTTTAATTTCTATGCCCAGACTAGATTTAAGTTTTGTGATCTTTACTACCAGAAGAGCTTAAACCCTTCAAATTATAAGAATCAGAGCTTGCCAGGTGTGGTGTCGCACACCTTTAATCCCAATGCTTGGGAGGCAGAGATGGTGGGATCTTTTCAAGTTCAAGACCACCCTGGTCTACATAGTGAGCTCCAGTGGATGGAGCTACAGGGAGACCCTGTCTCAAAAAGACCAAAAAAGCAAACCAAAAAAAAAAAAAAAAAGGAATCAGAACAAAGATTTAGATATAAAATTTATCTTGTTTTTGAGTCTTCCATTCCTTTACTGCTATGGTAATTATAGTTTGAAATCCCTATCTTGTTTGAATAATTATTTTTAAACTATGTTAAACCTCTTTCTAGATATCATGGGTTATTGACCCAGTAAATGAAATTACTGAGCCCACAGTATTTTAATGCTTTAATGAAGTGGCATTCTAAAATGCTCAATCCCTGTAACCATGGAAAGCATAGCAATTAGCTAAAAACTGAAAATTGCCACCCTGTTACTGCCCAAGCCTCCAGAAACTAGACAAACAGAAGACTCCATTCAGTTTTTAGATGATCAAAACAAGTAATAAAAAATTGAATATCCACAGGATGTTGAACCCAAAGGCTGTACTGAGTGCTGTGCAACACCCAGTCTTTGGAGCAGACTTCAGAGTTGGGAGGGGGTCTACTACATATCCAGAGGCTGTATCACAATGCCTGCAATTATAAACTACAGGGATTTACATTTTTGTTCTGGAATCTGAGGAGTTCAAGGTCAAGGGACCTGCTTTTGCTGATTCAGCCTTCCTTGCTCACTTCACCCCCTGGCAAAGGTAGAAGGAAAAAATGGATGAAAGCTGTGTACCCCCAAGTCACAGCTAGGGGGTGAATAGAACCTTTTACTATGTTTCTACCCCAGCTAACAATGGTAGCCCACTCCTGAAGACAGTCATCATACCTAGTCATTCCTCAAAGCCCCTCCTTTCAGTGCTCTGGCATTGAGAGTTAAGTTCCTCAATTTGTGGTACACATTCCACCATATCAGAGGCCTTCTGATATTTTCTCTAAAATCTGTGGACCTGCCATGAGATAATTTGATAAAGGACAATGGAGGTGATAGAAAATGAAATGTCAACAAGCTTAGTTTTGAAGATCGAAACAGCTTTTGTTCCTAGTTCATGAATCACATAACATTACATCTTTAAAGTAGAGGACACTCTGCTGAGCTGAGCTGAGCTGAGCTGAGCTGAGCTGAGCAGGCAGGGTGGGCTTTACTGCCAGAAAAAAGCTGGTGAAATGAAAAAATGAAGAGCATAGTTTGAACTGCCAGGACGAGGGGTATAGCTCAGTCAGGAAAATGCCAAAGCCCTGGGTTCCATCCTGCTATGTAGCTACTTCCTACAAGATAAACCCTCCTATTTGGGTGAAAAACTCCTTAAGACCACAGGATGTTCTACAGGGAAGGGAAACTTTCTATCCTGCAGGGGAGCTCCTTAAGCTTAAGAAGTGAAAAATTTAAAGTTCAGGAAGTTCCTGAAATTGACCAGATAGGTCCCTTCCTCCCCAAGCAGATTGCCCTAGTTAGCTTTCTATTGTGGTTAAACACTCTGGTTAAAACCAACAGTGGGGAGGAAAATGTGTATTTGGCGTACACGCTGTCCCTGTCAGTTTGTTATTGAGTGAAGCCAGGACAGGAACTCAAGGCAGAAACCTAGAGGCAGAAGCTGAAGCAGAGATGATGGAGGAATGCTGCTTACTGGCTTCATCCTTGGGCCTGTGCTCTACCTGCACTCTTACAGGATCACTTGACCAGGGGTGACACCACCCATAGTGAACTGGCCTCCCACATCACTCGACAGTTAATGTTTTCTCACAGACATGCCTACAGGCCAGTCCCATACAGAAGATTCCATACTTGAAGTCCCCTCTTCCCAGGTGTGCCAAGTTGACAGCAGAAGACAGCCATGGTGCAGATACATAGAAGCCCTCAGGACTGCTGAGAGACAGTCTCAGAAAAAGCTGAGTTTCTAGGAAGTTGCTCGAACCAGCAGAACCACCTAGAAGAAGCAGAGATCAGCCAAGCTGTCTGGAAGAAGCTTAGACCAGTTGAGCCCACTGAAAAAGATGTTCTTTAACCTGCTGAGCTGCCAGCACATTGTGCAGTATGATCCAGGTTTCCCTGCTTCTGAGAGCTGTAGCCCATGTTGGGATGGACTTTTAGTAATGCAGCCGTGTTTGAATCATTTCTGTTTCTGTAAGTCGCCCATACTCAGCAAATAACTCCAATAAAATTCACTGGCTCACCAAGCGTGACTTTGGTGGTATCTTTACTTTGATCTGTCATTCATTCCCTTGGGATGAGTAGACATTTGTTCATGTCACGTCACAGCAGGAATGGTGGCAACGACATACACCATCACCTTGGAAACCAGGTATATGGTTTCAACAGCTATACTCCTAGATCTTAGGAGGGAAGGTGGAGGTAGAAGGATAAGGGTTCAAGGTCATCCTTATTAACTCATCCTTACAGTGAGTTCTAGGCTAGCCTACAACACATCATTTCAAAGTTACTTTTATTTCCCTGTGAAAGCAAAGGAAATGTCTTCCCATATCGGCTTGTGCTGACTTGCCCTCTTCAGATTAATTACTGTGAAATTCTTCTTTCCTTTAATTATCATGTTTCTTAGCACATCTACTGTGGCACCTAATGCAAGTGACACCAACCTGCCTTGGTCAAGACTGCTGGGGCCTAGTGTATAAGTGATGGGATATGTGAAGCCATAAGCTTCATTAAGGAGGCCACAGAGTCATAAATCCTTTGAAATGTCTAACTGGCCCTAAGTTGCCAGTCTAGACATGCTAAATCCTTATCAACTGGTCACTCCCAGGACTGAGGCTGTCTGTTTATAGAGCCACCTGTCTTACAGCCTTGAGATACTGCCCTGCTTGGCCCGAGAAATTTAAAAAAAGCCTTCAAAGTATCCAAGGACACCAGGCCTTGGCATCTGATGCATTCCAGCTGGGCTCAAGGAATAAAATCTTCCACCTCTATTCATTAGGTGGTAGAAGCTCCTTTCACTCTTGGAATGGAGTATCTTTCCTATGCTGTTATATACTTATTCTGACAAAGTATATATTCTTTGCCTATTGCAAGTCTGGGTTATTTCTTATTTCTTAACTTTAAACTCCTTTCTTTTCCTTCTCCAACAATCTAATAATAAGCTCGGCTGAAAATAACAAATGGCATCCTATAATATTTGTAGGACTTGAATTTATGACCCCCATAGGAGAATTTTGATAAAGAACAATAGTGGGATACCTCAAGTTCTGAATGTTATGTAACTTCAGTTTAAAGATGAAAGAGGAGGAAGAGGAGAATGAAAAAATGATGGAGAAAAATGAGGAAGAAGAGGAACAGAGAAGAAAGATGAGCAAGTGCCCTTATCCATTGAGCCATCTTCTTGGCCACAAGCATTTGTGTTTTTCTATTCCACAAAACAGATTTGCTTACAGGCATCAAGAGAAGGGGGACACTTTAGGGAAAGTTGGAAAGGAGGGGTGACATGAAAAGCCAAATCAAATTTCTGGGAAAAATGTTCTAACTTTTATTGCACTGTGTGTGTGTGTGTGTGTGTGTGTGTGTGTGTGTGTGTGCGTGCGTGTAGCTATTACAAACTATCTTCCCTGTTGTGTGTTGCTAACATCACTAATTGTGAAACAGAAGTTTAGGCATGGTACAGATAATAGTTCAAGTTCTGAGATTTATTTCAACTAAACATTCACTTCTTAGAACAGAAAATGAAAAGTTAGATGGCAGTATGGCTATGTCATTTATCTTTGGGGGACCAATATACTTTCCCATAAATCATATTTCCCAATGTTAGTTAAATTATGATGACATGATTTTAAAATAAAAGCAGTTAAGACCAGAACTTTGAAATTTTAATATAGAAAGTAAATTGTATAGTATAATTTCAATACCAAACCCTTGAGCAATTCACCACATGTACTTCCATCTCATCTCAAATGACTTGATGTTTTGGAAAGAATATCACAAAACCAGCTCAGGAGATTGCATGTTAAATACACTCCAAAGACCAGGTGTTACAGAGCTGATGTCCAAGTGGCAGTGAAAAGGGGCCTAGTGGGAGGTCTTTGAGACACTGAGAAGAACTGTGAGAGACCCCAGCCCATTCTTCTTTTCACTTCCTGGACAAGTTTTGCTCTGGCACAGGCCCCTGCCATGATGCTGCAATGCCCAATGCTCTCCCTTCTCCACGATGCTCTGCCCCCTCTATCATACCCCCATGATGCTCTCCTAACCCCACAATGTTCTCCCCTTCTGCAACAGTCTCCCATTTCCTGATGCTCCCCCATCCATGTACTCCCACTGTAATGCACTGCCACAGGTCCAAGTGTTAAGTCCAATCAATCATAGACTGAAACCTGAAACCGTGGACTCAAACCAATGTTTAAGAGTTGGTGAGGGGAACACTCATCCACTGCTGGTGGCAATGTAAACTTGTACAATCACTATGGAAAGGAGCGTAGAGAACTCTTAAAAGACTGAAAATGAGCCTACCACCTGGCCTAGTCATACCACTCCTGGGTATATACCCACAAGACATCCTACCACAAAGATACACATCCATGCACATCCATGTTTATTGCAGCTCTCTTCACAATAGTCACAACAGTGAAGAGCTGGAACCAAACCAAATGCCCCTCAACTGACAAGTGGATGACAAAAATGTGGCCACTAAACCAATAAAGCAAATACTGGTCTCCTTGAGTCAAGCAAGACTCCACCATCAGCACCAGCTATACCTCACCTGCCTGGAAATACTGTTCAGCAGAGGCAGCCATATGCCTGTATATCCCAAATCTAATTGGCTATTGGCTCTCTCCTTGGAGGAAATACTGTGCAGCAGAGGCAGCCATATGCCTGTATATCCCAAATCTAATTGGCTATTGGCTCTCTCCTTGGAGGAATAACCCATGGCTGATGCCACAAGCTTACATCCTCTTCAGGTTAGGAGATGTTATAAGCCACAGTAAGACCCTGTCATATTTAACAGGGGGGAAAATTGTAATTCATGGATTAACATATCCAAACATGTGTCTATGCTAAAGTAACCTACCATAACTATTAGTGCTGCTTAAATACCTATATATCTAATTGCTTGTTCTTCATTAGTAGGATCGAAAGGTTATTCCTGGACAAACTGTCAGCCCATGAAAGGAAACAGCCAGAATTGACCAGAGTCCAAGTCAACAGCTCCAGAGAGAGTGGACTGTTTTACCTCTCATCCACCTGTGCCCCTTTTCTAAGCCTAGGGAACAACCTGCGGAAGAGGGGGCGTGGTAGAATGTAAGGGCTGCGATTGGGGTGAATGGTGAAACTACAGCAATGTAGTCTGGACACTCATTTGATCAACTTGATTGAACAAACAACCTGTCACCCCCCACTGGATGGTGGGGCTGTAGGTGTTTGGGCACAACAGCCTGCAGATAGGTTTTGCATGAAGGATGCTTGTACTCATGGATTATCACTTATAGCTAAAAATGAAAAAAAAAAAAAACAGAGTAAGTGCAGGACGTTATCGGCAAGATGCTGAGCATGGAATTGGGGTGGGGTGGGATGGGGGGAGGAAGGGAAAGTGGATGCTGGAACTGAATTGAAAATGATGATGAAATACAACAAAGCATCAATAAAAAAAAGTGTAAAAAAAAGTGGTACATCTACACAATGGAGTACAATTCAGCGGTAAAGAAAGATGACATCTGGGGCTGGAGAGATGGCCTAACGGTTAAGAGCACCGACTGCTCTTGCAGAGGACCCGGGTTCAATCCCCAGCACCCACATGGCGGCTGAGAACCGTCTGTAACTCCAATTCCAGGAGAACTCCAGTTCCAGGGGAATCTGACGCCCTCTTCTGACCTCCGCGGCATTGCATGACACGGGTGCACAGGCCTACACGCAGACAATACATTCATACACATATAAATAAAGAAATTAAAAAAAAAAAGAAAGATGACATCATGAAGTTTGCAGGTAAATGGATGGAACTCGAAGCCATTAGGCTAAGTGAAGTAACACAGTCCCAGAAAAACAAGTGGCAAATGCTTTCCCTCATTTGTGGATCCTAACACCAAATCCCCAGATGAAAGTCAAGCTAAACAACATTATTGGTATATTTCTGTTTATCTGAAAGCAACTATGTTGTCATTTTTTGGTTTTTTAATTTTATTTTTTTAAAGTTAATTTTTATTGAGCAGATTTTATACATTTCTTAATCAAATTTAAACTCATTTCCCCATCCATGTCGCCCTCCCAGCCCATGGATTCTGCCATGCATATTAAGTCCTGTCTTGCATCTTTTTCTCAGTCTTTTTTTTTTCCTTTGGATGCAGAAGTTTACTGTTTTGGTCAGTTCTTTTTTTTTAATCTTTTATTTTATTTTATTTATTTACTTATTTTCGTATGTGTATGAATGTACTGTCTGCATGCAGGTTTGTGCACCCATGTCGTGCAATGTCGCGGAGGTTAGAAGAGGGCATCGGATTCCCCTGGAACTGGAGTTAAAGACAGTTCTCAGCCTCCATGTGGGTGCTGGGGATCAAACCCAGGTCCTCTGCAAGGCGGTCGGTGCTCCTAACTGCTAGGCCATCTCTCCAGCCCCCTGTTTTGGTCAGTTCTTTGAACAGGTTTTTCTCTCTTTTTTGTTCCCTTTAATTTTATATTACTTCAAAATATGCATATATACACTCCAGAAAATAAATCGGAATTACCAAGTCTGAAAATAAACTATAGATTAATTCCAAAACACATTTAGGGATTCACATTTTAACAGTAAAGTTGCATGCAGGAAAAAATAAATATAACTTTACATTCTAAATTACATGTATGTTTTAATGTAATTTTTGAAGGTTCTATAAGAATTTAATGTACATTTTACAATCAGTTTACAATGTAAACTATACATTATTGTGATATTTCAATAACTCAGGGATTATACTGAACTTATTCTATAAAGCTATCAATACTTTTTTAAAATTTTATATTATTCCATAATATGCATATATACACTCCACACATAAGTCAAAATTAAAAATTCTGAAAATAAACTGTAGGTTGATTCCTAAACACATTTAGAGATTCACATTTTAACAGTAAATTTGCACGTAGGTATAAAGTTGTGTAACTTTACATTCTTTTTTTAGAATATGACTACATCTCCTCCATCTATATATGGTAATTACAATGTGTGAGTATAACTGGTAAGACAATTCTAGAGCCCATTTATAGCTTCACATTGTAAATCTCTTAATGGACTCCAGACTCGATCCACCACTTACTTTCAGATTCTGTAATTACTGTATATAAGTGGAAAGTATGTATTCATTTAAAAAAATTTTTTTATGGAGCTGGAGAGATGGCCTAGCGGTTAAGAGCGCCGATCGCTCTTGCAGAGGACCCGGGTTCAATCCCCAGCACCCACATGGCGGCCGAGAACCGTCTGAGGCTCCAATTCCAGGAGAACTCCAGTTCCAGGGGAATCCGAAACCCTCTTCTGACCTCCGCAGCATTGCACGACACGGGTGCACAGACCTGCATGCAGACACTACATTCATACACATACAGAAATAAATTTAAAAAATTTTTTATTATTACTTTTTATGTGCATGAATGTACTGTCTGCTTATAGGTATGTGCACCCGTGTCATGCAATGCCTGCCATGGAGGTCAGAAGAGGGCATTGGATTCCCCAGGACTGGAGTTAAAGACGGTTCTTAGCTGCCATGTGAGTGCTGGGAATGGAACCCAGGTCCTCAGCAAGAGCAGTCGGTGCTCTTAACCACTGAGCCATCTCTCCAACCCCCAAGTATATATTCATATTTTAGAGTAATATAAAATTAAAGGAGGAAAATGTGAATTCCTAAACATAAAAATGACTGAGAGAAAGATGCAGGACAGTTATGGCAGAGTGCATGATCTGGGGTGGGGTGGGGGGAAAGGAAAGGGGAATATGTATAAATTGAACTGAGAAACAATGTCTGAAATACACAAAACATCAATAAAAGCATTATTTTAAAAAAAGAGTTGGTTGTCTCAGGAATCTATTATAGAAATGCAAAGGTCAGGACCAGTTTCTAGCAGCACAATAGGATAAAGCAGTCCTTAGCTCGCTCATCAGGTTTAGTCAAATCCCATTCTGCCACAGTCTAGCTATGTGTTTGGACATAGGTTCCTTCACTTCTCTGTTTCTTTAAGTTCAGTAATCCACTTTGTAGTTATCTATGAATAGCCTTTTAATTTGCCACATGGGAGATCACTCAAGAACAAGTTTCACTGACAATGTCTTAGGCACAGGGACAAGGGCCCTTCTTCCCAGAACTCCATCTCTTCTGAGGCACACAACCCACACACTTCCGAAGCTCTCTCTTCTCCCTATTTTTAGAGTTGTACATCTATCTTTCCTGGTTTGCTCAAGCTTAGATGCCCACCACTGTTGCTGAGCACATCAAAGCTCCATCGTGACCAGGGTCTACCATTCTTCACTGTTTTAGGGATTTATCAATAATAAGTCACATCAAGATGAAGGGAACTGGGGCCTTTCTATCTCCAGCGCTGTATCACCACATGCATCCCAAGTCACTCTGGTTTAGTTTTAGCTCTCTCTTATTTTTCTTAGGGGATGCTAGTAATAAAGTCAAATGTGTTTCAGAACACAACATATACTTTATACCCTCATTTTTCTTTCTCACATAACTCTGTTTCATAGAAAGATGTCACTCTGGAAACATCAGGAGGTAAGACGTCAGAGGCGGCTTCAGGATACACAGAGCTGGGGCTGCTGTGCAAGCTAGATAATGAATGTAGAGTATGAATTGTGAATAAATTTTTCTTCCAACTCACAGTGGGGATAACTCATCAGATCTAATTTTCCCTCTCTGAGAGTAGAAACACCAAGAAAGCATTGTGATTTGTTCTCAAGTTTGGGTGACAAGCCTCAAAAGATAAACACCAGAAAAGTTCTACCGGTGGTGACCTGTCTCTCAAGTGAGGCTTAGGCATTTCTAAATTATCACTCAAATGCAGCACTGGGCACCGTCTTGTGAAAGATAGATTACCCTAAAATATTTAAAAGAAAACTAATTTCAGAATAGATTTCCTGGCTGGGTGAGGGCTGGTCTGTTCTCAAAATATGAAGTGTTATTTGTGGTCCTTTGTGGAAAGCTGGTAGGAAATTTTTTATGGATATTGTAGTTACTACACATGATGGTGAGATACATAATGTACATGAGAGGAGTGGGTGGTGGCCAAACTACTTTTCTTGAAAATATTCTAACATGAATATGTACTGATTAATAATGAACCATTATCTAGAAGTTGGAGCATCATAGGGTATGTAGTTCTTTGAATATGCTCTTGCATTTGTGAGACTCAGATTGAGAATAGTGTGGCCTGCAGCTTCCCAGATGCAGCTTGAGGGTAGTGAGGCCCACCCACAGCTTCTTGACCTGAATTTAGATTTTTTTTTTATATCTCACCAATTGTGCTGTCAGTTTGGGGACTGGAATATGAGCTCCATCAACAAAAACATCCTGAATAAATGAATGACATTGCTACCCAACCCAAGTTCCAACTCCCAGACTGGTAGCAAACCCCTAATTTAAACACATGCCCAGCTGATTAGACCTATTATTGAATGGAGTCTCTCTTGGTCGTCTGTCTATCAAATTATTTGTATTCATGGAGAGAAAGTGATAAGCCAAAATGCTAATTATCCATTTTTCTAAAATAATAGGTCTATGCTAAGAATGATAATGAGTTATTAAAATAGCCCTTTTCATCTGACAGAAGATATCTTAACAAGCTCTTAAATCCAGGGACTTTCATTGCTGGGCATCCCAGCTAACAGAAGGGAAGACATTTATTTCCAGCACTTCAGAGTCTACTAGCATTAGATATTAGCTTTGAAATGTGAGTGCTAATGGTGATAATGAGATAAGATGGGAGAAAGTCATTCTTGGAAAGATTTGAAAAGCACACACTCCACGCTTACTGTATACTGGGTTGTGTCAGCATTTTCCAAGTATCTGGGTCTAAAATAACTTTTCTTACCTGGCAGTGATTCTGATCCCTAGGAAAAACTTAGCAATGTCTGCAGACTTTAAAAACAATTTTAATACATTTTATTATTTATTTATTCTGCAGATTTTTGACAATTAAAATAGTTAAGGGGGATGGAGAAATGGCTTAGAGGTTAAGAACACTGATTTTTCCAGAGGTCCTGGGTTTAATTCTCAGCATGCACATGCCAGCTAAGGACCATTTGTAATTCCAGTTCCCAGGGATCTGATGCCCTCTTCTGGCCTCTGTGGGCATTGCACAACACATGTGCATTTATATACATGCAGACAATACATTCATATAGATAAAAATAAATAAAAATTAAAATGGTGAATAAGACAAAAAAGAGAGGGAAGAAAGGAGGAAGGGCTGGAGGGAGGGAGGACAGAAATAGAAAGGGAAAGTAGAAGTATTGCATAGAGGGAGGGGGGAAGAGGAGAGGGAAGGAGTGAGGAAATGGAGAGAGTAAAGCCATAACTATTTAGCAACTTACTTCTAAAGACTCTTGAGTTCTGAAAGCTTGTTAGGTTGGTGATTTATTTTATGCTGATTTTGCTTCCTGCCCACATAATCCACCCCCATGGCCACATGAGCTCCCAATGGGCAGACTCTCCATCCCCTGCTTGCTAAATGCACTCTCACATACAAGGCTTCCCCCTATGCCAGCCTTCATGCAAGAGCTGAAGCAAATGATTTTCAGAACCAAGGCTATGACATTTGTCATTTAAAAATGAAATAGACATTTTGATGAACAGTGCTGTGTTTTGAGTGTTATATATGTGTTATATATGATGTACCCACAGGCTGATGTGTTTGAAGTCCAGCTGGTCAGGGTGTTTTGGGAGGCTTTTGAACATGGGTCTTAGCTGGCAGACCAGTGCCACATGAAGGAGCTTGAGTGTTACCGACTGCCTCCACTTCCTGATCAGGTTCCATCTGCTTCCTTTTCGGTGCCCTGACTACTCACCCCACCAGGGAGCAGTCCCCCACCTTGCTGTTCCCAACATCACAGAACACCCCCACACACACTTACCATTCCCACCACCAGGGAACTCACCACCACTCCCTCACCTTGCCTTTCCTACTGTGATGGACTGTATTTCCTCAAACCATGAGCCAACACAAATCCTTGATCCTTTGGTTGATTGTTAGGTATTATGGCCCAAAGACAAGAAAAGCAACAAATTCCGGAAGTAAAATGTCTTAGAGGACAGTACAGAAGCATTTCATTCTATGTGAGAAGGCACAGCATTACGTTTCAAATTGTTCTCCCATTTATCAAGTCTCTTTTCCACACAGGTAGCCTTCAAGCAGGAGCTGGACAGACTGTCGCCACCACAACTGTACTTGTCATATTTTTTAAAGGAACAGACATTGTGATGATCAAGTGCTTAATATTCCTACAAGAGGGTGAGGAGGAGAGAAAGTAGCTTATTTTCTAGACCAGTTTCTGTTTCCTCAGCACACAGGCTCCTGGCACGGGAGGACTGTAAGCCACACAACCTTTTTGGATGGGCAAACTCTGGGCATTTCATTTCCGAGCACCCAGTCTCCTCTGATCCCTGCCAAAGCCACCAACAACACTCAGTCTTGAGAACCAAGTGTCCCCAGCAGGTACTATCTTCGTTGCAGACACTTCTCTATGTGCCATGCCATTAGTTACTGTAAAACCCTGGCTACCCATTACAGAGGATTTGGTCACCATTAGCTTTGGAATTTGAAGGAATGTGGCATTAAAAGTGTTTGATCTTCAATATTCTATCAATTATATAGAAGTCAGAGAGGAGCAAGCATCTCCAGTAAGCTGTTAATGTCAAAGACACTCTCATTGGTTCAACACATTCTTTTCAGAAGTGAACTTGGGGAGAAAGATAATTATAGCTGCAAAAACAATGTGAAAATAATCAGGCACTTTTATTTACATGTAATAACTTATCCAAAGCCCTTATACACACAATGAAGAAATATGTCTTAGAATAAGAGCACATTCTACCAAACCAAAAGAGAATATAAATAAAGCACCAGGAAACCAACATAAATAATGAATCATTTCTATAAATAAATGAACACATAGGACTCTATCAAAGCTCATTAAAATAAGAATCATATACATAACTAGGTTTCCATGTAGGAACTGGGTCAAAGGTCAGAGAGAGATAGTAATGAGAAGTGCTAGGGGATTACTCATAGTGGAAGAAGTAACTACCCAGCACCTTCAAATTGTTGGCTATTAGGAGAGATTAAGTTATATACATTGTTAATAAATGTTACCAAAAATTAAGGCTGATTGTGGAACTGTGGTGGACTCAGAATACTTAATTGTCCAGGAAGCAAAAGCCCTGAGATTCTTGGCAACCTGCCTTCCTTTGTGTTATTTCTCCAAAATGTAGAATTTCCTTTTTCTTTCTCCAGATCAGTTAACTTGTGTTTAAACACAAACTGGGATTGGCACATACAAATGTTCTCTATAGTTTCTCTGTTGTACAGTATCACCTTGTAGCATTCTCTTTAAGATGATTTAACATAAAAATTAAGTTTGCTCCCCAAGTTAAACATATATAGTCACCCAAAACAGCATGGGTAAATTTCATGAAATCTGAGCCTAGATTCCACCCTATAGTTATGTATAATACAACTGTCTTCTGGAGACTCATGGGTTAAGAAAAAAGGGGGGGGGTACAGATAGACATGAAACCTTCTCGTCAAAAACCTTGCAATTCAAATCTTAAAACTAACTATGGGAAAAGATTTGTGTGTTCCAACAGGACAAAATGTCACCAACTTAACGGCTGAGAAAGAAAAGATACAGCTTTGCATTGAGTAGGATGTACCAGAAAGTGCCAACTGAAAGGTTGACCCGTCTGAACATCGAAAGGAAGAAAAGCCTCAGATTGCCATAAACATCGAACCCCTCTGTGGCCCCTACATGTAACAACTATTTATAATGAGTCCTAATGAAACTTACCTTCTAGGTGCCGCAAAGGTTTTGATATGAGAGACTTTCTTGCCTCCCCCCCAGAACAAGGAGAAATATGACGATGATGAGGTTGCTCTCCAACTGTAAATTGGAGACAACTATTATAGAGGATCGAAAGGTTATTCCTGGACAAACTGTCAGCCCGTGAAAGGAAACAGCCAGAATTGACCAGAATCCAAAACAACAGCCTAGCGGTTAAGAGCACCGACGCTCTTGCAGAGGACCCGGGTTCGATCCCCAGCACCCACATGGCGGCTAAGAACCGTCTGTAACTCCAATTCCAGGAGAACTCCAGTTCCAGGGGAATCCGAGACCCTCTTCTGACCTCCGCGGCATTGCACGACACGGGTGCACAGACCTGCATGCAGACAATACATTCATACACATACAAAAATAAATAATAATAAAAAAAAAAAACAAAAAAACAAAACAACAGCTCCAGAGAGAGTGGACTGTTCTGCTTCTCATCCACCTGTGCCCCTTTTCTAAGCCCAGGGAATAATCTGCGGAAGAGGGGGCGTGGTAGAATGTAAGGGCTGCGATTGGGGTGAATGGTGAAACTACAGCAATGTAGTCTGGACCCTCATTTGATTAACCTGATTGAACATACAACCCCTCACTCCCCGCTGGAAGGTGGGGCTGTGGGAGTTTAGGCACAACAGCCTGCAAATTGGTTTTACATGAAGGATGCTTGTACTCATGGATTATCACTTATAGCTAAAAAATGGAAAAAAAATCTGAGAGAAATATGCAGGACAGTCATGGCAGAATGCATGATCTCGGTTGGGGTGGGGGTGTGGGGGAAGGGAAAGGGAAATATGCCTGAACTGAATTGGAAAATGATGTATGAAATGCACAAAGCATCAATAAAAAAATGTTAAAAAAATAATAAAAATACTGACAACTGGGTGAAGGTACTTGCCTCCAAACTTGATGATTTGAGTTCAATCCCTTGGGTTCACTGTGGAAGGAGAGAACCAATTTCACAATCCTCTCTACTCCCCAACCTCCAGATGCTCACCAGGGCATGACCCCGCCCCCTGCCCCAACAAGTGAATGCAATTAAAAATAAAACTGAACTTGGTTAAAATGTCCTTGGTGTGTGCCACATTGTCTTATGAGGGAATTTTTAAGGGAACTGAAGTAAAAGTAATTTCAAATGTTAACTGTAATGAAGAATACTTAGGATACAAAGTTACACATTTAAAATGTATTCATGGTAATTGGTTTTCAGAATAAACATGGAGATTTTAAATAATGGTATCTACTACCTTCCTCTCATAAGACCCTATCAGTCCCTGGGGGGCCAGGCTACCTTACTTTGCCAGCTCCAGGCCAATGAGAGACCCTCTCTCAAAAAACAAGATGGAAATTACCTAAGGAATGACAATCTCAGTTGTTCTCTAACCTCCACGCCTACATGCACACTCAAGTGTATAGACACATACATATCACACACACACACATACACACACACATACACACATACATACACACATACACACATACACACACACACACACACACACACATACACACACACACACAATTTCTAATGCAAAAATCCCTCAAGTGGCTCCAGGTCCCCTGGATCCTGACCCCACTGCCACATGTATTTCAGTTTCCCCTGTTTGCCCCCAATCATCCCTTAAGAAAAGAACATTTGTTTTCCCACTGTCTTAACACTAAAAGCCACCTTGCATGGAACAGGTGTTCAATCAGTATTTTGGAGTTCATAACATCAAGCCAGATGCACTGTAAATATCACACTGGTTAAAAGATCAGATGTGTTTACCAATAGAGTGGTTTTTAACAGCGTCACCCAACAGCAATGTAGAGTTGCTTTATTTGTACAGCACATGTCTTAAACTTGAGTGCGGTGAATTATGAGGCATCTTCAAAACTGTGGAGATCTTACCATACCAACTTCCTAAAGAACTGAAACATAGCCTGAAATATACCCAGGGTACTCAGACTCTATGCTTCTAAGTATGCAAGACGATCTGTGACTTTTAAAAACACACCTATAACATTCTCAGCAGTCTTGCTGGACAGTCTAAAAGTGGATAAGTAAGGGTTTAGCCCCTGAGTTCTTTCCTATCCTGAACTGTTCAAAAATTGCTTTCATAACCCGCATTTTACTTTAATATCCAAGAGTGAAATTTCAGATAAAGGACCAGAGTGAGCTAAAGGGATTCAATCCATATCAGGCCTGTAATAAAAAGGTGATGGTAACTGGAGAGGTGAGGGTCACAGGCTTTTTTCCTGATTTGAGCTGGTTAGTCCACATGGGCACCATAAAAATGAAAGATGATTTTGAAGACCAAAAATGAGAGATGAAGATATAGTGGGATTGGCCATTTACAGGCTAGAATGTAAAGTTGTTTTTCATATCATTGTCTAGTAAAGAAAATTAAAAGGCTGATTTTAAGTGCTATTAACAAAAGGGATATGGTGTAACTTCCAGTTGTAATTTTAATGATAATTGAAACACCAGTCAAGATAGGAGGATTTCTACAAGCTCAAGGCCATCCTCTACTACATAGTGAATTCTAGACCAGTCTCTTG
Organism: Rhizomys pruinosus; assembly: GCA_009823505.1. Classification (NCBI taxonomy): domain Eukaryota; kingdom Metazoa; phylum Chordata; class Mammalia; order Rodentia; family Spalacidae; genus Rhizomys; species Rhizomys pruinosus. The sequence continues at coordinate 2,099,346 of VZQC01014308.1, forward strand.
TACAGTGAGATTCTGTCTTAAATCCAAAAACTATTAATAATAATAATAATAATTAAATGGTAAGCATTATTAAAAACAGAAACTGTTTTTCCTCTGGGCAGTGGCAGGATCCAGAACAGTTTCTGACTAGGATTTAGGAGGCAGTTAATGCATGGTACTTGAATGTATAACAACTGCTATTAATATGATTAAACACAGTAGAAAATATATCAGTTAACAATTCCACCATCTTTGGAATAAAGGTTTCTTAGCATCATTGCAAATGGGAGTTGACAAAATACAGAAAATTTCTCAAGCATCAGATGGCCAAGCCAGACTTCCTCTCCAAAAAAAGAGGAAATCAGAATTGAAGGTGAACTTGGGAGCTGGGAAGCCACTCTTATTTTTGTGTGTTGAGTTCACCAGAGCCATAAGTCCAGTGCCACAGGGTACTGTGCAGGTGGATAATGGAAGGATGGGGGTGCACGAGGGAATAGGGGGAGAATAGACAGCAAATAAAGTGATTATTCTGTTCCATAGTAACAACCACACCACTTGCCACAACATTGCCAGTGCTGTCAGAGAACCTTACACAGATGAGACAGTGCCTGCTTTTCAAAAGAGTAATAATGAAAAAGTAAAGTCCTGTGGAGCACTTCTTCTATCAGCTCTGCTTATAAATTCATAGCACAGCATGGAGGTTATTAAAATCCCATATGTGAGAACCACACACGGCACAAAGAGATATGAATTGGTGTTCCGTGGAGATAATGCTGTCTAATGGGCAAAACAAGTGGCAAGGCTCCGTTTTTGTTCAGAGCACATTTGAAAAGGGCTCAGCACTCAGGCCCTGAGCCGGGTAGTGAACATCCAAAGACCATTTCCCCCCCTTCTTCCCTATGGATTAATAAGTGGGACATAAAGAGTAGGGCTATTATCTGCCCAAGTCTGGATATTCCCATGACACTTGTGGCTGTTTAAAATAGAGTGGATTAAAAGCTGCACCACCTTGACCTAGAGTTGAAGCAGAGCGAATCAGCCTGGTCCCCCTTGGAGACTAACAGGCAGACTGAGGTGGCAGAAGTGGCTTAGGATTTTTGGGAAACTCAAGACAAGCCTGCCTATGACTGCTCTGCTGTTGAGTCTGTTTATTCGGATTATTTATTTGCTCATAAAAAGCCCTGGCTGTCCAAAGTCCTGTTATGGAATAGCAAACACAATTCACAGTAGGTAACATTCTTTCCATATGACATGATCAGGATGGACTGTAGTATCCTAGATGCTACCAATTAAAACAGTAATCATCTACTCTGCACATACAGAGAGGCTCATAACTGTCTGTAACCCCAGTTCCAGGGGGTCCAATGCCCTCTTCTGGCCTCTGGGGACATTTCATGCATGGATGCAGTTATATACATGTGAGCAAAACATTCAAACATAAATTATTTTAAAACTATACTGGGACTTCAGCCCACCTACCTTACACCTGAAATTTTCCAGTAACATTGATAGACTTGTGAGTTCCAGGCCAGCTGGGGCTACAGGGAGACCCTGTCTCAAAAAAAAAAGGGGGGGGGAGTAAGCTGGAAGCAGGGCAAACCTATGAACTCTCAAAGCCCACCCCAGCAACATGCTTCCTCCAACAAAGGCTACACCCCCTAAAGGTTTTCTGACCTTCCCCCAAAGCATAGCCAACTACTGATCAAGTGATCAAGTACTACCATACTGGAAAAGACCAGATTTTCTTTGGCAGCACTAAAGATAATATCCCCCACCTTAGGATTCTCTCACAAAGAGGGATATTTTGTCACAGGCCATATCAGGAATAAAGAATATAGACAGGTTCTGCAGAGATGGCTCAGGGGTAAAAGTGCTTGCCATAAAAGCCTGATACCCAAGTTCAGAGCTCCAGAACCCACTTAAAAGCAATGACACCTGCATCGGTAATCTTGGCACTCACTATGGAGAGAGAAAAGAAACCTACAGAAGCTAGAGAGCCAGCCTGGCTTTCTCAAAGGTAGAGACCCTACCTGAAAGCTGGGGAAGGTAAGGCATTGCCTGCTGCAAGTGCATGGCCCATAACTACACGAAAGAGCGTACATACACAAACACACTCACACATGCAATTTTTACAGACAAATATAAATGGGTTAGAAAGGGATAAAAGCTGCAAAGCTGGCTTTGAAGAAATGGATTGTTGGCACACTTCTTTTCTTTAAGATGTTATTTGTTATTTTTATTTTATGTGTATGACTGTAATGCCTGCACATAGGTAGGTAGTGGCTGAGATATCTTTCCAGCCCCCTTTAGGCTCACTTCTAACACCAACAGTTAAGAGATGGTTAGGTCAATCCCCACATCTTGTGCTGTATAATCTCACATACCAATCACAGATAATGGCACATACCCCATTCAAACTCTCAGATTTGTCAGGGGGGAACAAAAACAAATGGATTTTTAAAAAATTCAATTCAATCTCGTCTGATACTCCGGACTAAAATCAAAAGGGCAGTACCCATCATAGAGGCAACGGCTCTGATTTTGACTGCTTAGTGCACCTACCTGCACATTTCTAAGTGAGCCTCACAAAACCCGCTGGAGTTCCTCTTAGCTACTTATTACAAAGAAGGACGCAAGGAGCTGGTCTTGAGAAGTCAACTGTCATGAAATTTCACATATCTGGTAACTCAAGCTCAAATCTATCTAGACTTCAAAGCCCACAAATTGAAGCTCTGTAGATTCTTACTCATCTTTCAGGACACTTTAGTTTCAGTCAGTACAATTCAATTCCATTTAATCTATAAAGCCGGCTTTCAGAACAGCTTACATATTTGTAGAGAATGACACACATAAACTTTTGTTAGACGTCCCTAACTTCCTTAGCAGCAGAATAGAAAAGGGCCCACCGCGTGTCCCTGGCACTCACCGCTTGGTTACCTTAGCAGAGCACCAAGCTGCTTCTGGGGAGCCCTGGGATGCTGCCAGAGTTTAACAAACGAATTCGTCACATCTTATTCATAATGTATGCAGCTCTATGTAAGCTCCTGTGCATGAGCCAAACTTGTCACAGTGTAAGCACATCCCCACCCACAGAGAGAAAACAGATTCGGTTCCCAAAATAGCTTTGCTTCCCTCCTTCCAGAAATCCCATCTTCCTGATTGCTCAGCACAGTTGTAGGGATTAGAGGGATTTAAAACAAATACAAGGAATGATCCAGTCCTTCCAGGTAATTATAGCCACAATCACAAACATTTATCGAGTGTTTCCTTTTGTGCCAGACACTGTTTTAAGTAATTTGTGAAGCATTTAAATCTCAAAACAGCACTGTGGCACTAGGTATGACTATGGTTTCTATATTTTACTTCCATTTTACACTAAGATATGGTGTTTAAGTGAGTTGCCTTAATGTTATAGCTAGGATTAACCTAGTGGTCTGTCTCTAGGGCTCAAATCTTAAGGTTACTCCATTTGGAATGTAAAAGGGAGTAAGAAGATTTAAGAGAGCTGAATGATACCATTAGCCTGCATAGTTATGTGTATAATAAATAAGAAAGGAAGCAAATGGAGTGCAAAACTGGAGCTTGCTGGGTGGGAGAAGGTTCACGGGAGATGAACTCAAGAAAATTCCGTTTGTCGTAGGTGCTGTCTTCCTTCTTTTGAAAATTACTTCTGCATGTTTCAATCTGAGGTGTGTTTATGTTGGAGTGTGTTACTGTATAGATTTTAAAGAGTAAAAAGATGTTGATAGCAGAGTAATATATTATGAATTGCATTCTTATATGTCAGTATTGCCTGCTTTGGGATTTCAGATGGAATCACACTAGCTGCTCCCTCAGGGCTGGGCTGGATGGTAGCAGCCTTTCATTGGGCATTCCATTACATCAATATAACATTTGTTTTTCAGTCCAGTGTTGGTGAGCACACAGCTATTTTCAGTTTTTATGAATGTGACAAGGCATTTCCTTTCCTGTCAAATGTACCTATGTGTATTGGGTATCTAGGAACCGAATTACTGGGTCACAGGAAAGGTGTTTGTTCTCCTTATTTTTTGTTGTTGTTGTTGTTGTCAATGATTTATAGCTCACCTCCACTGTGATCAGAATAAATATACTGTGTGATCTCAAACACTGAATTTTTCTAAAGATGTATTTATTGAGCAGTATTAATCATTTCTTAAATAATTGATTAAATTATTTAATTACTTAAAAATCGATTAAATAATTGATGCTCACTTGAAAAAAATGTGTATCCTGCTGTTTGTGGGTGTCAACGTATCATTTGGGTCTGGTTTGTTAGCTGTATCATTCAAATTGATTCTATTTATTTGTTTCTTTGGTCTCTGTGTTTGTGTGTGTGTGTGTGTGTGTGTGTGTGTGTATTCATGTGTGTGGATGCACAAGCCCATGTACACATGTTAAGGTCAGAACAAGGGCACTTAGTGCCCTGCTGTATTTGCTTGAGACAGGGTCTCTTTCTGAACCTAGTAGCCAGCAAGCCCCCGTAATCCTCCTGTCTCTCCCCCCACATAGCACTTGGGGTATCCTGAGGCACATCCAGATTTTTATCTGGGGATTTGAGCACAGGCCCTCATGCGCGTGTAGCTTATGAGCCATCTCTGCCCCTAACAACTGTATCAGTTGCTGAGGAAATACTTGACATGAAGTAACCTATAGAAAGATTTATTTTGGCTCACAATTCCATGGGATTCCGTGTATCATGGCAGTAAAGGCACAGCAGCGAGAGCATGAGGACGCGGGCTGCTACGTCCAGTCAGAAAGCAGAAAACAGGTGGGATGTGCAGCTGGTCTATAAAACCTCAAGGCCCACTTCCAGTGGCCCACTCCCTCTGGCAAATTTTCCTCTCCTAAAAGTTCCACAACCTGCCAACACACCACCACAGATTGAGGACTGAGCATTTCAACACACCACACAAGCCTAAGGGAATAGTTCACATTCAAACCACAACCTATTTACTCATATTGTCTGTGAATGCTAAGAGTTCAAGAAGGAATGGTCTATTATAATCTTTTTTAAAATACATGTTTACCAAATTGTTGTATATTTCATAAACATCTTAATCTTCTTTATACCCCTATCCCCATTGGGACTCTCCCTTAGCCTCCCCACGACACTGGATTTCATGCAGCCTGTCATCTATGTTAAGGCCTATGGAGTCAAGTTAGTATCCCCAGACATTCCTCAGTGCAAGTTCATGCACTAGGGTCTAGTCAGCCTATCTAGAATCCCACCCTTTAGGAAGATCAGCTCTTCCTCACCCCACAGTAATCAGCTGCCCAATAGTTCTCCAGCTAAGACTGGGACCTGCTGCCCATTTCCACAGTTCTAAGCTAGGTTTTGGCTGCTTGAGTTTCCATGGGTCTTGTGCATGGTGACAACATTGTTGTAGATTCGTATGAGCAAGGTCCCAGGAGCCTGTAAGACTATATCCTTATGATTATGCACCTCCTCCCCTGGCTCTTAGAATCTTTCCACCCCCTCTTCTGCATTTGTTCCAGAGCCCTGGGTTCATTCCCATCTGCTGCAGGAGGGAGCTTCATTGAGAGTTGAGAGATGCATTAGTATTCTCTCAACCCCATGTTCCACTATGTTCAATGAGTCTTAAGTGTAGTGGTTCCATTGTAGATGTATTACTTAGGGTTGGACATTTCACAGTTACTTAATCTCTGTGTGTGACCAGCTGTGGAACTCTTCTGTCTGGTACAAAAGAAGCTTCTTTGATGAGTGGTGACTAGCATACTTGTGTATAAATATAAAGATCCATATTTTGCACATAGTAAGAAATTACATTTATCTAGGGAATGTGACAACCTTGGGGTTTTTCTCTACAATCTATGACCTCTCCGGCCATGTATATTTGGCCATGTTTACAATACCACACATGAGTGTTTCCCATTGATTGGACTAGGTACCCCCAAGATAAAAGTGCCAAACTGTCCCAATGTAGTTAACTATGCCAGTAATTGTTGTGGCTTAAATCTGGGATTGGACCTTCGATTGATGTTCTCCCTTACCAGCTTGCCCAGTGTTCTTCAAAACTATGAGAGCTAGACCTCAGGGAGGTGGCTTCCATGTCAGTTCCAGCTATGCTGCTCCAAGTCCTGTGTTTGAAGTATGTCCTGTGTTCAGCAATAGACTCTTATGTTTAACTTCTAGGAGGCATCAAGGGCTATGGTGATAGCCTGTGTAATTTGGGGAATCTCTTGGACTACCCTAGCCAACAACTCAAAGGGAGGTTTTCTCTTGTCTGGCACTGTTTCTTATTACATACCCTTCAGCTATACACATAGACTCATGTAGAGATATTGTATGTGAAAATTATCAGGTTTTGAAACCAATACAACTCCCTCTATTTTATACCAGCTAGGCATTATTTATTTTCTCTCTCTCTCTCTCTCTCTCTCTCTCTCTCTCTCTCTCTCTCTCTCCCTATCTAACCCTCCTTCCTTCATCCCCCACTAAAGTACCCCAATTTTCCATATTTCTCCCTTGATAATACCTGTCTCCAGTGGTCCCCCTCTCTTGGGCTCCTTCTTCCCCTTCCCCCTATGGTTCCTTGTATAACCCATTTTCTCCCCTCCCATATAATACACACATTTTACCCATGTTCCATTCATTAACACCTGTCTCCTAGTCTCTCTCAGGTTCCTTCTTTCCCTTTACCCACTCAGTTATTTTCTGTTGTCCTGGTTCCTGTGGTTACATCAGGAAACATACATGTAAGGATTTGCTACTAGGATCCACAAATGAGGGAGAACATGCATGGTTTATTTTTCTGAGTCTGTATTACTCCATTTAGTATAATAGCTTCTAGTTCCACCTATTTACCTGAATATTTTATGATTTTGTCTTTCTTTACCATGGAGAACTTCTTGTGTAAAAGTACCACATATTCATTATCCACTCATCAGTTGAGGGACACTTAGGTTGTTTTAGTTTCTTAGATATTGTGAAAAGAGCAGCCACAAACACCATTGTACAAGTATCTGTGCAATAGGATGATTCCTTTGGGTGTATGCCAAGTAGTGGTATTACCAGGTCATATAGTAGGTTCCTTTTCAGTTTTTTATGAGTTCTCCACACTGCTTTCCATAGGGGTTGCAGGAGTTTGCAATCCCATCAGCAGTGAAAGTGTTCCCCATTCCCCATATCTTCTCCAGCATTTGGTATTATTTGTTCTCTTGATCTTTGCCAGTCTGACTGGGGTAAGATGAAGTTTTAAAATGGTTTTAATTTGCATTTCTCTATTCCTAATGATATTGAACACTTTTTAAGATGTTTCTTAGCCATCTTTATTTCTTCTTCTGAGAACTCTCTGTTCAGATCTATAGCCCATCCTGTAACTGGGTGATCTGTTTTCTTGATTCTTTGTTTTTCTTTGAGTTCTTTACATATTCAGGATGCTAAGCCTATGTCAGATGTGTCCCTGGTGAAGATTTTCTCCTACTCTGTAGGTTTTCTCTTCACTTCCTTGGTTGTTTCCCTTGCTGTACAGAAGCTTTTTAGTTTAATGAGGTTACACTTGTTGACTGTTGATCTTAATTCCACAGTAACTGATTTCTAATTTAGAAAGTTCTTTCCTACACCTATACCTTGTAAGTTACTGCCAATATTTTCTTCTAACAGTTTCAGAGTTTCAGGTTTCAAATTGAGGTCACTGATCCATTTGGGGTTGAACTTTGTGCAAGGTGACAGATAATGGTTTAATTCCATTCTTCTACAGGTGGAGATCCAGTTTTGCCAGCACCATTTTTTTTTTTTTTTTTTTTTTTTGTCTTTTCGAGACAGGGTCTCCCTGCAGTCCCAGCTGTCCTGGAACTCACTCTGTAGACCAGGCTGGCCTTGAACTCACAAAGATCCGCCTGCCTCTGCCTCCCAAGTGCTAGGATTAAAGGCGTGCGCCACCACGCCCGGCCTGCCAGCACCATTTGTTGAAGATAATGTTTTTTCCTTCATTAAGTATTCTTGACACATTTGTCAAATTTCAGGGGGATGAAATTGCATATGGTCTTCTCTGGATCTTCAATTATGTTCCATTGTTCTATGTATCTTTTTTTTGCCACTACTATGCTGTTTCTATGACTAGAGTTCTATAACATAGTTTGAGATCTGGTACAGTAATGTCCCCTACATTGCCCTTTGTTCTAGGGGTTGCATTGGCACTCTGTGGCATTTTCAACTTCCATATGAAATTTAGAATTTTTTTTTCTAATTCTGTATAGAAGATCATAGAGATTTTGATTGAGATTTCATTGAATCTATATATTGCACTTGGTAGGATGATCATTTTCACCATATTAATTCCTCTAATCCATGAGCATGGGAGGTCCTTTCACCTTCTGGTGTCTTCTTCAATCTCTTTATTTAAAGATTTAACATTTTCATTGTAGAGATCTACAACGGTCAAGTTTATTCCAAAATATTTTTGAGGATATTGTGAATGGGAGGGTTTCCATGAACAGTGTCTTCAATTGCTTGGTATTGGTATACAGAAAGTCTACTGATTTTGTAGATTAATTTTGTAACCTGCCATTTTACTGTGAAGTGTTAATCATTTCTAGGAGTTTTTTTAGAGGGATTTCTGGGATCTCTTAGGGATAATATCATATCATCTGCAAAAAGGGATAACTTTACTTCTGCTTTTCCAATTAGTACCACACTAATTTCCCCCTATTACTTTATTCCTGTAGTAGGAGTTTCAACCACTGTATTTAAAAGGAGTGTAGACAGTGGACAGCCTTGTCTGATTCCTGATTTTAATGGAAATGCTTCCAGTTTCTATCCATTTAGAATGATGTTGTCCATGGGTTTGTTATATATAACTTTAATTATGTTGGGTATGTTCCCTCTAGTCCGATTCCCCCTAAGACTTTTTAACATAAATTCATGTTGAATTTTGTCAAAGGCTTTTGCTACATGTATTAGGATGTCCATGTTATTTTTGTCTTGGAGTCCATTTATATGATTTATGGCATTTATTGGCCTTGAACCATACCTGGATATCTGGAATAAACCAAGTTAATCATGGTAGATGATCTTTTTGATGTGTGTCTTTTTGCAGTTTTCAAGTATTTTGTTCGAATTATTGCATCTATGTTCATTAAGGATATGGGTCTATAGTTTTCTTTTTTGGCTCTGTCTTTACTTGCTTTTGGTATAGGATTCATAGAGTTTCAGAGTTCTCCCTCTGTTTCTATCATTTTGCATAATTTAAGTAGTACTGGTTGTAGATCTTCATTAAATGTCTGGTAGAACTCTGCCGTCAATCCATCTAGGTCTGAGTATTTTTAATCAGGAGGTTTTGTGCTGCTGTTTGTTATGCATCTGTTTAAGCTGTTGATTTCTTCTTGGTTTAGCTTTGGTGGTTCCCATTTTAGATGTACACCCATTTCTCTTTTTAAATTTTTTTAATATATATTTTGTACAAGATTATCAAATCTAGACCCGTGTCCCCCACCCTATCCCCCCCACCCAACCAGAGCTCATGTATTCTGCTAAATATGCTTTTCATCTCTTTCTCATTCTTTCTCAATATTCTCCATGTGGAAGTTGACTGTTTTGAGCACAAGTTCACTGTTTCAGTTAGTTCTTTGATGCAGTCCTTTCTGTTGTTGTTGTTGTTGTTGTTTCCAATATGCATCACTCCCAACTGCTTGGACAAAAGCTCAAGGGGCAGTGCACAAGAAATACTTACAACTAGGTAATTGGCACTAGCATCCACAGATGAAGGATACCATTCATTGTTTGTTTTTCTGGGACTGTGTTACTTCACTCAGCATGGTGTCTTCTAGCTCCAGCCATTTTCCTGCAAAGCTCATGATGTCATCTTTCTTTACTGCTGCATAGAACTCCATTGTGTAGATGTACCACATTTTCTCTAACCACTCGTCAGTTGAGGGACATTTGTGTTGGTTCCAGTTCCTTCCTATTCTGAAGAGAGCTGAAATAAACATGGCTGTGCATGTATCTCTGCAGTGGGGCGAGTCTTGAGGGTACATGCCTAGGAGTGGTATGGCTGGGTCGGGTGGCAAGTTCATTCCAAGTCTTCCAAGGTTCTCCACACTGCTTTCCACAGTGGCTGTATGAGTTTACATCCCCACCAGCAGTAGATGAGTGTTTCCCTTTTCCCACAACCTCTCCAGCACTTGGTATCATTTGTTTTCTTAATCCTAGCCAGTTTTATTGGAGTAAGATGATATCTTGCAGTGTTTTTGAATTGCATTTCCTTAATGAATAGTGATGTTGAACACTTCTTAAGGTGTTTCTCAGCCATCTCTAATTCCTCACTTGTGAAGTCCCTGTTCAGCTCTTTGCTCCATCTATTGAGTGGTTCACCCATTTCTTTTAGCTTTGCAAATTTAATGGAGAATAGTGGTTGTGGTGGTTTGAATGAGAGTGTCCCCCCATAGACTATAAGTATTCAGACATTTTGTCTCCAGTTGATGGCACTGTTCTTGGAGGTCTTAGAAGGTGTGGCCATGCTGGAGGAAGTACATCACTGGGGGCAGGCTTAGGGAGTTTAACAAGCCTTGCAGTCTCCAGTCTCTCTTTCTCTCTCTCTCTGCTTCCTGTGCTCATTGTGAGATGTGACCCTCGGCTTGCTGCTCCAGTCCCAGCCACCATGCTTCCCACCACAATGGACTCTGATTCCTTGGAACCATCAATCATATGCTCAAATAAACTCTTCCTTTTATAAGTTCCCTTGCTCATGGTGGTTTTATCACAGCAACAGAAAATTGACATACAGTTTTGGTACCAGAGAGTGGGCTGTTGGCTGTGAAGAACCTGACCATGTGGATGTTTGGAGAAATGTGGAAGACTTTGGAACTTTGGGCTAGAAAAGCTGCTGACTACTGTAAGCAGAGCTTAAGGGGCCATACTAGTAGAAGCCTGGAAGAAAGCATTGCTGCAAAAAATGTAGTTCCAGAGGAAAATAAAGACTTAGGCAGCAACTGGGATATTTTGATAAAGAGTCTGGCAGCAGTTTGCCCACAGCCCAAATGCTTGCCTGATGCTAAGTTGAAAAGCAATGGCCTAATGTCTTTGGCGGAGGATATTTCAAGACAGCCTAATGTAGAAATGGTGGCATGGCTATTAATGGTGAATATTGTGCAGATCTACAGTGAAAAAGAACAAATGGGGCAGAAGGAAATGCAGAATGCACAGTTTGGATCTGAAAAGTACACTAGGAAGATTAAAGGTGTGGCCAAGGCTTGTGAAGGAGAGGCTCCCTTTCATAAGGAGATTAAAGTTATTAAGGAGAGGCCTAGATATTTACAAGTAAACAATGGAAAAAGTGTGATTAAGGAGGAGCCTCGAGATTTACAAGTAAACAACAGAAACAGTACTTTGTGGGCAAGACCACACTCAGCTAATCCTCCAACTTTTGAAAGGAAAATATTGAAAGCATTTTCTGCTCCCAACAAGCCCAAGGCAGAAAAAAGTTGCAAATGTGGTTAAAATAGGCCAGGGTCCATCCCAAACTTGCAGCCAAACTCGGCGGTTTCATTCACATGGTGCTGGCTTTAGTGGTATGAAGTTTGCGAGAGTGAAGGGATCATCAGTTCTTCCTCCACAGTTTCAGAAAGCCGCCAAGGTCAGGCAAAGTGCAGCAGGGGCGTCCCTGAATAAAGAAGGCCCTGATAGGCCATTGCATGAAGCTGTGAATGTGAAGCCTGGTTGGCATTGGAGATCCCAAAAAGACACTCGAGATGCCAGAGTTGTGAGATATTTGCCAAGGAGAGCTGCATACAGGGAGTGGTACCAGCCTAAGGAAGAGATCCATGTTGCATGCAAAGCTGGAAGAGCTGAGCCATCTAAGCCCTTTGGAAGTAAATTCTCAGAAGTCACACATGGAGCTACTGGACTTGGTGTTTGCCCTGCTGGTTTTTGGTCTTGTTTTGTTCCAGTATTTCCTCACTATGCCTCTATTCTTCCCTTCTGGGATGGGAATGTGTATTCAGTTCCACTGTATGTTGGGAGTATGTAATTTGCCTTTTGATTTTACAGCTTACAGTTAAGAGATTAGCCTGTGTCTCAGAAGAGATTTTGGACTATAGACTTTGGAATAGAATCGAGACTGGTAAAGACTATGGGGACTTTTAAGGTTGGACTAAATGCATTTTGCATTTTATGTAGCCTATGGGGGCCAGGGAGTGGAATGTGGTGGTTTGAATGAGAGTGTCCCCCCATAGGCTTTAAGTATTCAGACATTTTGTCTCCAGTTGATGGCACTGTTCTTGGAGGTCTTAGAAGGTGTGGCCATGCTGGAGGAAATAAATCACTGGGGGCAGGCTTAGGGAGTTTAACAAGCCTTGCAGTCTCCAGTCTCTCTCTCTCTCTGCTTCCTGTGCTCATTGTGAGATGTGACCCTCGGCTTGCTGCTCCAGCCCCGGCCACCATGCTTCCCACCACAATGGACTCTGATTCCCTGGAACCGTCAACCATAAGCTCAAATAAACTCTTCCTTTTATAAGTTCCCTTGCTCATGGTGGTTTTATCACAGCAACAGAAAAGTGACTAATACAGTGGTTTTTTCTTTTTTCTTTTTTTTTTTTTTTTTTTTTTTTTTTGTGAGAAGGGTCTCCCTGTAGCCCCAGCTGGCCTGGAACTCACCATGTAGACCAGGCTGGCCTTGAACTCACTCTTGATCTGCCTGCCTCTGCCTCCTGGGTGCTTGGATTAAAGGTATGCACCACTACACCCAGCTAGATTTTTAAGGTATTCCTTTACAATGTTCTGGATCTTTTTCATGTCTCTTGTGATCTTTCCCCTTCCATCTCTGATTTTGTTGATTTGGTTTTGCTCCTTCTTTCTGTTGGTTATCTAGGCTAAGTGTATGTCCATCTTGTTTATCTTTTCAAAGAACCAGCTCTTAGATTCACTGATTCTTTGTATTGTTTTATTTGTTTCTATTTCATTAATTCATGCTCTGATTTTTGTTATTTCTTTTTGTCTCCTGGATTTGGGCTGCATTTGTTCTTATCTTTCCAGAGACTTGAGTTGCAATACCATGTCATTTTTTGTGCTGCTTTTGATTTTTTTAATGTAGGTACTTAAAACTATAAATTTCCCTCTTAGGACTGCTTGTAAAAATGTCCCAGAGCTTTTGCTGTGTTGTATTATCCTTTTCATTTAGTTCCAGGAATACATCTATTTGTTTCTTAATTTCTTCTTTGACCCATTCATCATTCAGGAGTGTGTTGAGTAATCTTCATGAGTTGATGTGGTTAGCAGAGCTTCTTTTTGTGTTACTTTGAAGCTTTATTGCTTTACAGTCTGATAGAACACATGGAATTATTTTAAATTTTTTTATTTGTTGAGGTTTGTTTTGTGCCTCCCTATGTGGTCAGTTTGGGAGAAATTTCCATAGGATGCTGAATAGAAAGAGTATTCTTTGATTCTTGAGTGAAATATTCAGTAGCTGTTATGTCCATTTGATATATGGTATCATTTAATTCAGATGCCTATTTATTCTTTCTCCAGTTGTCCTGTCTATTGGAGATAATGGGGTATTGAGGTCCACTACTATTATGGAGTTGGGATTAATCTGTGTCTTAAAGTCCTGAAGTACTGTTTTTATGAAATAGGATGCACAAGCATTCAGTGAATATGTTTATGATAATATCTTTTTGATCAATGAATTGTTCCTTTGATCATAAGGAAGTCACCCTATTTTTATCTCTTCTGATTAGTTTTAGTCTGAAGTCTATTTTGTCATATATTAGAATTGTAATGCCTGCTTGTTTCTTAGTGCCATTTGCTTGGAATATTTTCTCCATCCTTTCACCTTAAGTAGTGCCTATCCTTGAAGGTGAAATGAGTTTATTGCAGCCAACAAAAAGATGGAATTTGTTTCTTTACCCATTAAACTGTATCTTTTGACTGGGGAGTCCAGGCCATTAATATTTAATGTTATTAAAAGATGTTTTTTGGTTGCCAACATTTTAATTTATGTTTGCCTTCTTGGTATAATTTTGCTTTTTTACAATTATAACTTCACTTAGGTTTTTTTCTGTTGCCTCTTGGGTATATTCATTCCTTTCTTCAGTCCTTTGTATTATTTTGAGTATTCGTTGAGGAGCTGGTTTTGTGGACATGAATCCTAATTGTGTTATGGAAGATTTTTCTTTTCCCTTCAACTATTATAGACAGCTTTGCTGTGTAAAATTTTCTGGGTTGGCACCTATGGTCATTTAGAGCTGGGGATACTTTGGTCCAGGATCTTCTGGCTTTCATAGTTTGCATTGAATACTCAGCTGTAATTCTGTTAGATTTTCCTATATGTGACTTGTTTTTCTTTTGCATCTTTCACTATTCTCTCTTTGCTCTGTACATTCAGTGTTTCTACTATGATATGCCTTAGGGAATTTCTTTTCTGGTCCTATGTATTTGGAGTTCTATGTGTTTCTTGAATTTGGATGGGTATGTCTTTCCTTAATTTTGGAAAAATTTCTCCTATAATCTGGTGGGGGATCTTTTCCTTCTTCAATACCTTTGAGGCATAAATTGTGTCTTTTAATGGTGTCCCACATTTCCTACATACTCAATTCCTATGGTTTTGATTTTTTCATATTCTTTGCTTGAGCAGTCCAATTCTTCAACTTCATCATGCAATCCTGATATTCTGCTTTCCATTCCATTCATGCTACTGAGACTATTTCCTGTTGTTTCAAATTGGCTTACTGAGCTTTTCACTTTCTTCTGAAGAGGTGGTTTATGAACCGGAGGAAAGTGTGTTGTCTTAACACCACAAGGTAGCTCCACATCTGAACCCACAGCATTTATGACAGCATGCAAAGGACCTGTGGAAACCCAAGCCAGACAGGGCCTCCCCCCATGGATTGGGGTGGGGGGAGTGGGCAGTAAACCCCAGTCCTAGCTGAGGATCTGTTGGTGATTGAGAGATGTGGAGAAGGAGAGTCAGTTTTCCTTACTGGTGAAAATCCCATACCCGGAAGCACTAAGTAAACACAGATTAGACTTGATGTGTGCATATGGTGCTCCTGTGTTTGTATATACACCTAGAAGCTGCAAGCTAGGTGGTGGGATATACATATAATCAATGTTACAGATAGTAATAAAAACTTTATATAACAATTGTACTAATTATTTGCATATGAACAATGTAAAAGAGTTCTGATTTATATATCCTTAACAATATTTGGTTTTGCCAATCATTTTGGATTTGTTTAGCTATCATGGTAGTATTTTATGATATTGTGGTTTTAATTTATACTTCCTTGATAAGCAATAAGGTCAAATAGCCTTTTGTTTATTTATTGTCCATTTTGCTTTCTTGCTTTGTGAAATGCCTGTCCCCATTACTTGCTCATTCTAAAAAAAAATTTAAGAGACCCTCCCCTGCTCTTTTCCTGTTCACACAAACCCTATCCTCACCTTGGCTCTAATTTTTATTAGTGTAGATTGATAAGGCCTGGCTGCTACATTTTTCTCTCTTTAACTTTTTTTTTCTTTTTTTCTTGTGTGTGTATGAATGTATTGTCTGCATGTGGGTCTGTGCACCTGTGTCGTGCAATGCCGCGGAGGTCAGAAGAGGGTGTCAGATTCCCCTGGAACTGGAGTTAAAGATGGTTTTCAGCCGCCATGTGGGTTCTGGGGATCGAACCCGGGTCCTCTGCAAGAGCAGTCGGTGCTCTTAACTGCTAGGCTATCTCTCCAGCCCCTCTCTTTAATTTTCTAAAACATATTTTTATATTACATGTATGAGTGTTTTGCCTTCAAGTGCATCATGTGTATGCAATGTCTGTGGAGGCCAGAAGAGGGCGTCAGATCTCCTGGGAGCTGGAGTTACAGATGGTTGTTATTAGCCACGTGGGTGCTAAGAACCGAACCTAGGTCCTTTCCAAGAGCTCTTAACTGCTTGGCCCTCTACAGCCCCACACCTTTCTCTTTTCTCTTTTATATCTCTTATATTTCTCTTATCTCTTACTTACTTCTAACACTCAGGTTCTGCATAACAAAAGAGAGCTTAGGGACCTGCAGGGAAGCCTCTTCCCCTCCCCAAGCTACTCAGGGCTCCTCTCTAACACCCTTTGGTGTTTCCTCATCACAACCCAGGGAAACTCCACATTGGACACTCCCTGCAAATTCTCTGAGTTCTCATAGTTCTCTTTCAAGATTCCACCACTCCCCTGTACCCTGTTGGACACCTGGCATAAACTGACTTTTGCAGATAAAAGAGGAAAAGAAGGACATACCCAGGGGGAATCTGGCTAGTTAACAGGAGAAACTAATTTCCTGGGAACGTGAGCCATATACCCTCCTCCCCCTTCTCACAGTTTTCCAGGGAAAGCTCATTTCTCTGTCACCCACAACGGAAACCATGATCAGATTTTGTCTTTTTTCTATCACAGAAAACCACTTGGCCACAGTTTGACAAGCACAGATGGTAGCACCAGCTGCAAGTTCTTGTTGACTCTAAACTGCCCTTAATATTAATCTTCTGGCAGTTTGATCCATAGAATGGATGATGATGAGGGCCAACTTCCAACCTGGAAATAAAATCTATGGTATGAGATTTAGCATGGGCCTGGTGGAGGGTAAGAGATCAGATGTATTGGCAAGATGGAAGGAGAAGAATGCACTAGAAATAATCTGTGGACATAGTCAAAATGAATTCAAGGTTGTTTAAACACAGAATAAGAATGGGTAAAAGGGAAGAGGCCCAAGGAGAGGAAAGATTCTTTGGTCTTATAATACATTTTCTGCTTATCTGAAATAGAACCAGGTCCTCACACCATGAAACTTGCATGGCAAACAAGTAATGAGGGAAATAAAAGGAAGAGTCAAGAAACAAACATCTTTACATTTAGAACAGCTGACAGTCTGGGGGTGAGAAACAGCATTGGATCTGGATGATCTTTACCGCTACAAAGGAAGACAAAAAAGTGCCACTCTAAATGCCTTTGGCATATATCCTGGGTCCTGTGTAAAATAAATACACATGATATCTTTCCAGCAAAGGGACTCCATACAAACATCCCTCAACAAGGGTGCATGGAAAGATGGAAAAGACTCATCAGCTTTCTTATTGCTAGGAATAAGGTTGCCAGCCCTGACAACTTCCTCTCATCCCACCAAAGCAAGAGTTTATGTTTCATATACAATGAGTTTTCACTCTTTCTTTTTTATCCAAACGACATCATATAACAAGTACCAAGGCCATCTGTCTAAACAGCAAGGGAGCCCTTTTTACCCCAAGCACAATAATACTATATGATCTGGCTGAGTGGGAAGACCTGGCTGCAGGGTGCCAACCACATAGAGGAGGGAAAATCTGCATGCATGTTTATGGCATTGTCTTTTCACACTGAGGAGCAGTACCAGGTCACTGTTCACCTGTGACTGTCTGATCCTGTTAGATAGTCAAAATAAAGATCCCCTGAATGATAGTAATGGTTTATGTGAGGTTTTGCATGAGTAAGAACAGATGCAAAGAATTTCACCTATACTTTCTCAGTGAATTTTTACCATTGCTCTACGGGTCTGACTCCATTATTAACTTCCACTTATAAATAGGACTTACAGAGTCTAAGGAATGGAATAAGACCTCCAATCAAGTGGTAAGTGGCAGGCCCTTAAAACCTAAGGTCTAGCTACTCAGCAACAGGGCTTAAGGTCTAGCTACTCAGCAACAGAGCTTAAGGTCTAGCTACTCGGCAACAGAGCTTAAGGTCTAGATACTCGGCCACAGACCTTTCTTTTTCCATGTTCGCGAGGGCCTGGGCAGACCTAAGTTTTCAGTTTTGCAGGCATGGCCTGGAAATTTTTGCAGGAACGCTTTCTTCTTCGTCACGATTTCTTTGAGATATCCTTTCTGAAGGACTTTGATCTCCACCTCTCTTTCTATCCACAGTATGACTGTAGATGGGTGAGATTTTGTTTGCTCCATTTATTTTGAGTGAGTTAGTACTGGGGAATATATTTTTTGCTATATTTATTTTATTTCCTAAATTTAACTTGTAGGTAGTCACGAAAAGTAACTTAAAAGACAAGAAAAATATATTATCAGTACACCTTACTAATTTGTATATGTACATTGTAAGTATCTAGGAAAACCACTAAGAAAATTATTTGAAGTGAAAGACCCCCCAAATACTATAAATAAATAAATAAATAAATAAATAAATAACCCTGAAAAATGTTCAGGTAACGCTCAGGTAGATGAGAAAAGAAATATGAAAGACCAAGGAAAGGAACAGACAGAAAACAAAAATGAAGAGTTGGACAAGCCCAATCACTGTACTGATCACTTCACAGGGAACAGTGTACCTTTTAGTTAACAGTCATATATGCAGACAAGATAAAAGCAATCCCAGCAATACACTGTCTAGAACTGACACATCCATAACATGGATGAATCTCAAGGCAATTATGTATAGTTAAAATACAATTTTGAAAAGGTTACAAACACTATCATTCCATTTATTCAGCATTTTTGAAATGACAAAGCTATGGCCATGAGAATTGAATTACTATATCCCAGAGGGAAGCTGGAGATAAGGAAAGTGCCGGCTGTGGCTAGGAAGAAAGAGCTGTGTCTTCACTGTGGTGTTGGTTATGCAGACATGTACACATGATAAAAACATGTGGCACTGAGCACATGCACAGATACCCAAAGACACCTGAATGTGTCTGGGGGTTTATCAATGTCGTCCCCACTTGCTATGTTAAGCTCTAATAATGTTAGATGTTAACATTTGGAGGAAACCAAATGCAAGGTACAAGGGATCTCTCTACACTCTTTCTCTTTTTTTGTGTGTGTTGGAGATTGAACAAGGGTTTTGTGTAAGTATTTAGTCTGCCTCTGAGCTATGCCCCCAGCCCTCTCTCTTCAGTCAAATGCAGGTGGATCTACAGCTACCTAAAAATAAAAATAAAAAATAAAAAAAATTAAAGTAAAGCTGGAGGAGGGAAAGAGGAGCCACACTGATGCCTACTGTCTACTGTGTCTCTCTGTCCTTTCTCTTCTCTTGAAGAGTTACTACTATGGCAATTTCCTTACAAATCCTTCCAGAGACAGTCTGTAATCTCTTTACATGTGAACATCCATGAATATATACACAAAACTTACTCAAGTGTTGATACTCTAAATACTGTTCCTACCTTGCTTGATCTAGTAATATCAAGCTTTCCACAGTAATAAATCTCCTTGTTTTAACTAGTTGTGTAGTACTCCATTATATGGACAGATCTTGATTTATTTAAAATCAATTCTTTCTTCACATGACACAAACAAAAAGAACCACACACATTCTGTTTGCTACTAGCTATTTCCCATTCTAAACAATGCTCCAGGAGAGAGAGCCAGAGGACACCAGGCTTCCCCCCAACCATGTCAGGCCCACAGCACCCCATCCAAGTCTGTTCAAGGAGAGGTCAGTGGGTCCAGGTCCCAGGTCTTATGAGTCAGCTCTAGATTCTGCATACATGTCACCCAAGGCCCTGAATGGAGGAGATGCTGAGCACACTCTTGTATTTCTCATGACTCCAGACAGGGCCATAGATCACCTGGCTTGTCACTGTTATTTCACTCTATTTTTAGGCCTGAAACTTTCCTTGGAAAAAGTGAGCCTATTTATAATTTCCTTTTGACATTTTTCTCCAGTCTCAGGATATATTTCCTCTAAATTCTCTCCCAATACCTAGAACACCTTTTATTCTTCAGTCACTTCCCTGCCATCTGAGTCATTAATGACTTGTTCTCCAAGAAGGAGGATGTCATTTTTCTTAGGCTCCATTTTGACAGGCAGCTAGATCAGAAGGGCGATTCTTCCTCCGTCAGCCACTGGAAGGAAAGTGTCTGATCTCTGCAGTGTGTGACTTGGGCACAGGTCATGGAGGGGACTCTGAGGCATTTGTATTTTCACATCCTCTTTCCTCCTTTCCTCTTCATGTCTGACTCTTGGTCATCCCTGAGATGAACATTTTAAACATTTTAAACACAATATCAGGGGTAGTTAAATGGATGAATGCTATGTAAAAGAAGAAAGAAGAGAAAAATCTCCCTATTTCCCAATGAGGGGAGAAAACCACATCAGCAACAGCAATAGAACTACAAAAAATTGTTTTAGTGGCTTATTTTTTTCAAAGCCAATGTTTTATTGAAGTTCTGTGCATTTCATACAAAATTACAAATCAAATCTAGACCCATGCCTCCCTTCCTTCCCCCAACCTCACCAGAGCTCATGTATTCCTCCAAACATATTTTTCATCTTTTTCTCAGTCTCTCTCAAAATTCTTGACGCGGAAGTTTACTGTTTTGAGCAGTAGTTCACCATTTCAGTCAGTTCTTTGACACAGTCTTTCTATTATTGTTGTTGTTCTTGCTATTCCTTCCAATATGCATCACTCCAAAATATCCACATATGCATGCCACATAATCATATCATTAGCATCTTCGGCTTATGATTTTTTTAATTAGGCTGAAAGATGTCATGTCTGAAGTCTCCTCTTTGACAAGCCCAAACCACCATCAGTTCTGCCCTTGTGTTCCACACTGGGGTTTTCCCTTCCCATGGCCACTAAATGAGGTCCAGTAAGCACCGTGTCCTGTCTTGATCTTCCTGTGCTGGTTTCCATGATACAGCCTGGGTAGTCCAACAATGGCAGTCTATATATTGAAGAGGCAGAAACCCCAGTAGTAGCTCAGTCCACAAGTTGGATGTCTTAGCAGTCCCTATCTGGCACTGAAGGTTTGGAAGATTCTTGGAGAGACAGGAGTCTTTAGTCCATATTGGAGGGTTAAAAAGCTGTGTCTCACATCTTTGAAGGATGGCAAAAGCAGTAGCAGCCACAGGGTAGCTGCACTTGCCAGTAAGACAGGCAAAACAACTGTGCACTTTTTTATTTTATTTATTTATTTTTTTTTACTTTTTGTCTTCTTACTAAGATCTCAAGTTTTATACCTGAAGTACAATTTCTCAGGCCTTACTATTTATTTATTTCTGGTTATACTTTCCTTTTGGATGTTTAAGGCCACAAAGTTAGCCCAGATTAACCAAAGGTTTTGTTTTCTCAAGGTCAGTTGAGGATCTGGTCCTCAAGGGTCACTTAGGTTTTTTTTTTTTGGGGGGGGGCCCTTGGCTCCTTTTGGCTTTTCAATCACCAGTTCCATTCACTTGAGGACAAAGTCAGGTCTTGCTAGACCAGGCTTCCCTTTTTGAAGCATGAGCAGACTTTCTTCTTTATACACTGGACATTGGCTGAAGTCCCATTAGTGGATCTCCAAGGTCTCCCTGCACAGGAAGACTGGGGACTCACATTTGCAGGACATTTCAAGAGATGCCCCTGTGCATAGTCCCCTGGGACTTAGTTGACCTCAGAGGGCAAGGAACAAAGCTATCCCTTAAGACCCTGGGCCAAGTTGGTATGGTTATTATGTATAGTCGTTGAGTATCCAGAAAGACTAAGTTACACCAGCCTGATACTTTTAACTACTCTATAATATTTTAGAAAAGGCTTGGACAAAAGCTCAAGCAGCTTTGTATAAGAAATACTATGGGGGCTGGAGAGATGGCCTAGCAGTTGGGAGCACCGACCGCTCTTACAGAGAACCTGGGTTTGATCCCCAGCACCCACATGGCGGCCGAGAACCATCTGAAACTCCAATTCCAGGAGAACTCCAGTTCCAGGGGAATCTGACACCCTCTTCTGACCTCCGCAGCATTGCACAACACAGGTGCACAAACTTGCATGCAGGCAGTACATTCATACACATACAGAAATAAATAAAATTAATAAAAAAAAGAAATACTATGAAGCACTCCCATAAAATAAATACTGTGGTTAGACATAATGTCATGCCAAAATTTTTCTGCATTCCTTTGATCTTATATTACTCTAAAATATGCATACATATCCTCCATCCATATACCAAAATTCCTAACTCTGAAAATAAATGGTAGCTTAGTTCTAGAACCTGTTAAAGGATTCACAATATAAGAGCACAGTTGTTTTCAGATCATGAGGAATATAACATTAACATTGCTCAGTTTGCCCTACAACTAGGTAATTGGCACTAGCATCCACAGATGAGGGATACCATTCATCATTTGTTTTTTTGGGACTGTGTTACTTCACTTAACATGTTTTCTTCTAGTTCCATCCATTTACCTGCAAAGTTCATGATGTCATCTTTCTTTACCATTGCATACAACTCCATTGTGTACATGTACCACATTTTCTCTATCCACTCATCAGTTGAGGGGCACTTGGGTTTGTTCCAGGTCTTTGCTGTGCTTTAGGTGGTCCTGGGAAATTCCTGATCTAAGCTCTGTGCACTCTTGGTGGCTTATTTTGTTTATTCCCAAAGTTACAACTTAGCTCTGGCACTGATATGTTGTCTTACTTCTACAAATACATCAACAAAAAGCAATGCTGACTTGAGGGTATATGTACATAGGCATATGCATCCATATTGCTGTACAATCAAAGTATAACAGGTTAAAGATTGACATGGACCAGACATGACAGATCTAGAATATTTTCTAAAATGCCCCATGTGGGGGTGCACATAATTGTGTGGGTATATGTTACCTATGTGCATGTGTGTGCACAGCAAAGTACAACCTTTAATATCATACTTCAGGAACCCATCCACCTTACTTTGAGGCAAGATCTCTAACAGGCCTGGAGTTTGATAATCAAGCTATGCTTGCTGGTCAGGGAGCCTCAGGAATTAGCCAGCTCTGGGATTACAAGGATGAGCCCAGATAGCCTCCTTTTATATGGATGTAAGGAGCACAATAACATTAGTGAGTATGTGGATTTGAAATGCTATAACTTTAGAGAATAGGAAAGTTAATTTAGCTTGGTCAGAAACTGCACTAACTCAAGGCTGTTCAGATAACCCGCCCAGAGCTCAGCAGGGGCCCTGAACCCACCAAGGGAGTAGGCCCCAGGAGTGGGAAAAGCTTATCATGCACAGCTGATTAGGTGGCCAGAGAAGATCCAGAAGCTGAACCCTGCCCACCCAGGACCTGGGCATGAACTCAGAAAGCAGATAACCACCTGGCTGTGAATGTGGACCCCTAGGCCCAAACCTGGGATTAACATC
Source organism: Rhizomys pruinosus (assembly GCA_009823505.1). Taxonomy (NCBI): domain Eukaryota; kingdom Metazoa; phylum Chordata; class Mammalia; order Rodentia; family Spalacidae; genus Rhizomys; species Rhizomys pruinosus. Next base: position 2,122,424 of record VZQC01014308.1, read on the forward strand.
TGGGACCAAGTTCACTCCTTCTTCATGGCTACCAGCTACTTAAACTGGGAAGGGCAGAATGACTTTGCTCTCACACTCCCTCAGGGACCCACTGTGAGATGCCACTGTAAGCTTCTCGGCTGAGGACACCTGGACATGCTGCCCCTGTGACACCGGTTTGCCTGACGTGCACGCTGACCCTGCTGCTTCTCAGACTAGCCTGCCTGAGCTGCCACAGCCCCCTACCAAGAGAATTCAACTTTAGCCAATCAACTGGCTTCTTGCAACTCCCTAGCATGGACCCCCTCCATCACTTGCAAGAGGCTAAGAGAATGTCCTATAGGTGAGCAGCCTTGGGGAGATAGGCTAGGAAAGGACAGAATTAGAATTATAGAATTAACCTGTGTGGAAATTAATAAAATTAGATTGCATTATAATATTTGTGTCCTGGTTTCCTTTGGACTTAGTCCACACTATTTCATGCTCACTCCAGTGGACTCTGGTGATCAAGCACAGGTCCTCCTTCTTTCAAAGCAAGCACTGTGCTGACCGAGCCATCTCCTTAGCTTGCATATAATTTTAAACAAATGTCTCCAGTGTCTCGTGAGTGTTTAGTAGATTCTGTGTAGTGAATTTGGTGGAGTCAATGTGAATGCCTCTTTCTGGACAGGGGCTTTTCTTAGCTGCCCATGTTGACACTTCAGATGTCTGTTTCATTAGTGTTGCCTGTGGCTGTGGCTATAAAGCTTGAATGGGAATAAGGTGCTGAAACTTCTCTTTGGCTTTTCTTCCATAGGTCATATTATGCAGCCCTGGCAATTTCTCATTAAGTGTCACCACTGCCTCATCCCTGGACACTGTTGGTCCGAAGATGGGGCTGTTTTAATGTCTGCTCTATTCTACCAGGCGAAGCAAACATATTAGAAGAGTGCCACAGCTGCTTGGCAGAGATGTCCACATGCTTCTGCTCCCATTTTTAATACACCCAGGCATCACATTTATTTTTCCAACAGCTGCTACACATTGAGCAGACTTCTTAATTAGCTAATGTTTGGAAAGCCCTTCGAAGATAAAAGGCCCTATAGATGTGCTAAATGTTATTATTACCTTGACAAAAGAGTTCTCTTTTTACCTGAGCTTCCTAAGAAATGTGTGAGCTTGCTTTCTCTACAACTTGCAGCATTTAGACTACTGGCTGCATAAATCACAGAGAAAGAACTTGGAAATTCAGCTGTGACCCATGAACTAGGCAACTGAGCATCCTGGGGTCGTTCCTTCCAGCTAGGCGTAATCATCATTGGCACCAAAAAAAGAAGAATGCCAGGCTGGGAGGTGATTAGAAAACATAGTTTTAGCCTCTGAACTGGTTTAAGAGGAAATGAAAATACTGCATCCTTTTTCCTGAAAGGCCTTTTGAATGTCAAACCTGCATTTGTTTCTATAGGGTGAGTCAGGAAAACAAGGCAAATATCTAGCTATCACAAAGTGTTTCCTTGCACACAGATAGCCATGGTTCAGACATAAAAAATGATTCACCTGAACCAAGTTCATCTGAGCTGCCCATTTCCCTTCTTTATTTCCAGGAAACAAGACACCACTGAGGAAAATCAATTGAAAAATAAGGCAGAAGCTAAGAAAACGTCCACAGACCAGGGATGACATTGCTACACCATCTTGGTTTACTAAAAACCCACCCTTAAAGAGGAACAGTGTGCAGCCTCTGCCTTGGGGGCTGGGGTGGGGGTGATCTTCCATTTAAGTATGAGTAAAGCAACAATCATAATAATAATCACTGCCATCTACCTGCTAAACAGTTCTCACACTGGAGATACTGTTGTCCACTCAGTCACCTGGGAGACTGAAATCTTGGCATGCAAGGGGGTTATCTTGATGGCACTCACTGAGGACAGAAGACATGGCCACAGTAAGTGGCATGTGCCCTGAGTTGGGCTCTGGATTGCCTAAAAAAGTGAAGTGAAGGCCAGCTGAGTCCCAGCATGGGGTGTGACAGGACCAGCTGCTCAGACTCCTGCCGCCTTTACTCCCCCAGGCTGGTAGACTGCGCCCTTGAACTGTGAGCCAGAACAATCCAGCTCTCCCTGTAGTTGCTTCCCTGGAGTATTTTATCTCAGCAACCCAAGAGACAATAAAATAACATCTTTACTTCCCCTCACAGGAATATTTTAATTTCCATCTTAGAGATAAGAAAACAGCCTAAGGCCCAAGAAGGTCAAATGACAAAAGACATGTTCCAAGCTACAGAAGCCAGGCTTGTTTGACTAAAAACCTGAGTAATTCCAACACTGAGGACACTGTAAAGACAGTAGCACTGACAGAGTATACCCACGAACATGGTGCCATGTGTTAGCCTGCATGATGGCTGGGATGACCAGCAAAGTGTGAAGAGATAGGCTCCCTATAACCTGAGTAGTATAAACAGTGAGTGCCCCATTCAGTAATGATAATAGTCCACACTCAGAATCAAGGGGGAGCAGAGAGAGGCCTCCAAAGAGTTTGCTGCTCCTACAGAGGACCCAGGTTCAGTATCCACAGAGGACCCAGGTTCAGTATCCACAGAGGACCCAGGTTCAGTGTCCACAGAGGGCCCAGGTTCAGTATCCACAGAGGACCCAGTTTCTGTATCCACAGAGGACCCAGGTTCAGTATCCACAGAGGACCCAGGTTCTGTATCCACAGAGGACCCAGGTTCAGTATCCACAGAGGACCCAGGTTCTGTATCCACAGAGGACCCAGGTTCAGTATCCACAGAGGACCCAGGTTCTGTATCCACAGAGGACCCAGGTTCAGTATCCACAGAGGACCCAGGTTCTGTATCCACAGAGGACCCAGGTTCAGTATCCACAGAGGACCCAGGTTCTGTATCCACAGAGGACCCAGGTTCAGTATCCACAGAGGACCCAGGTTCTGGGTCCACAGCCATATTGGGTGGTTTACAACTGCCTCCACTGACAGCAGATCTCACCTATCTCCAAGGTAATAAGGTATAAGTTATTTTATTTTATTTTTGATTATGCTTTCCTGGTGGGGTGTTTGAAAAACCATACAGTTAGCTCACATAAATTAATTTAATTTTTCTGTTAAGGTCAGTTGAGGTTCTGGTCCTCAGGGGTCACTCAGGCCTTGGGAATGCCTGGCTACTTTGGCTTTCCTTTTACCGGTTCCATCTATGTGAGGACAAAGTCAGATCTTGCTTGACCAGGCTTTACTTCCAAGCATGAGGAGAATTTTCTCTGTGTTTACCTTCCTCTTTTTAGACTGGACACTGGTTGGAGGGAGTCCCTTGAGCTAATCTCCAAGTCCTCCCTGCAAAGGAAGACTGGTGATTCACAGTCACAGGACATCTTAAGAGGTATCTTCATAGTCTCCTAGGACTTAAGTTGACCTTGGAGGGTGTGGTGGTTTGAATGAGTGTCTCTCATAGGCTGTAAGTATTCAGACATTTGTCTCCAGTTGGTGGCACTGTTTTTTGGAGGTCTTAGAAGGTGTGGCCATGCTAGAGGAAGTATGTTATTGGGGGCAGAATTAGTGAGTTTAACAAGCCTCGTGGTCTCCAGTCGCTCTCTCTCTGCTTCCTGTGCTCATTGTGAGATCTGACCCTCGGCATGCTGCTCCAGCTCCAGCTGCGATACCTCCCACCACAATGGACTCTAATTCCCTGGAACTGTCAATCGTAAGCTCAAATAAACTCTTCCTTTTATAAGTTCCTTGGTCATGGTGTTTTATCACAGCAACAGAAAGGTGACTAATACAGTTATTTGGTACCAGAGAGTGGGCTGTTGGCTGTGAAGAACCTGACCATGTGGATGTTTGGAGAAATGTGGAAGACTTTGGAACTTTGGGCTAGAAAGGCTGTTAACTACTGTAAGCAGTGCTTAAAGGGCCATTCTAGTGGAGGCCTGGAAGAAAGCATTGCTGCAAAAGATGTGGTTCCAGAGGAAAATAAAGACTTAGGCAGCAACTGGGATATTTTGATAAAGAGTCTGGCAGCAGTTTGCCCACAGCCCAAATGCTTGTCTGATGCTAAGTTGAAAAGCAATGGACTGATGTCTTTGGTGGAAGATATTTCAAGACAGCCTAATGTAGAAATGGTGGCACTGCTTTTAATGGTGAATATTATACAGATCTACAGTGAAAAAGAGCAAATGGGGCAGAAGGAAATGCAGAATGTACAGATTGGATCTGAAAAGTACACTAGGAAGATTAAAGGTTTGGCTAAGGCATGTGAAGGAGAGGCTCCCTTTCATAAGGAGACTAAAGTGATTAAGGAGAGGCCTGGAGATTTACAAGTAAACAAAAGAATCAGTAACTTCAGGGCAAGACCACACCCAGCTAATCCTCCTACAAGTCCAGGGCAGAGAAAAATTGCAAATGTGGTTAAAGTAGGAGAGATTCCATCCCGAACTTGCAGCCAGATTCAGCAATTTCATTCACGTGGTGCTGGCTTTAGAGGCATGAAGTTTGCAAGAGTGAAGGGGTCATCAGTTCTTCCTCCACGGTTTCAGAGTTGCCAAGGTCAGGCAGAGTGCTGCAGGGGCGTCTGTGAATAAAGAAGGCCCTGATAGGTCATTGCGTGAAGCTGTGAATGTGAAGCCTGGTTGGCAGTGGAGACCCCAAGAAGACTTTTGAGATGCCAGACCTGTGAGATATTTGCCAAGGAGAGCTGCATACAGGGAGTGGTACTAGCCTAAGAAAGAGATGTATGTTGCAAGCAAAGCTGGAAGAGCTGAGCCATCTAAACCCTTTGGAAGTCAAGTCCCAGAAGTTGCATGTGGAGCTACTGGACTTGGTGTTTGCCCTGCTGGTTTTCGGTCTTGTTTTGGTCCAGTATTTCCTCACTATGCCTCTATTCCTCCCTTTTGGGATGGGAATGTGTATTCAGTTCCACTGTATGTTGGGAATATGTAATTTGTCTTTTGATTTTACAGGAGCTTACAGTTTAGGAGATTGGCCTGAGTCTCAGAAGAGACTTTGGACTGTAGACTTTTGAATGGCATTGAAACTGGTAAAGACTATGGGGACTTTTAAGGTTGGACTAAATGCATTTTGAATTTTATATGGTCAGGAGCCTATGGGGGCCAGGGAGTGGAATGTGGTGGTTTGAATGAGTGTCCCCCATAGGCTGTAAGTATTCAGACATTTGTCTCCAGTTGGTGGTACTGTTTTTTTGAGATCTTAGAAGGTGTGGCCGTGCTAGAGGAAGTATGTTATTGGGGGCAGGCTTAGTGAGTTTAACTAGCGTCATGGTCTCCAGTCGCCCTCTCTCTGCTTCCTGTGCTCACTGCGAGATGTGACCCTTGGCATGCTGCTCCAGCTCCAGCTGCCATGCCTCCTGCCACAATGGACTCTAATTCCCTGGAACTGTCAATCATAAGCTCAAATAAAATCTTCCTTTTATAAGTTCCTTGGTCATGGTGTTTTATCACAGCAACAGAAAGGTGACTAGTACAGAGGGCAAGGGCCAGAAAATTGTCCCTTTAAATTCCTCTGACCAAATCAGATTAGAGCTTTTAAGTATGGTTGTTAAAACTCTAAGAGGGTCAGTTGTATTAATTTGGTATTTTTAATTACTATATAAAATGAAAATAAAGCTTAAACAAAGACTTAAGCATTTTTAATACTTTTATTGATGAATTGTGTATTTCATTATCTTTCAGTCCAATTTAGACACATTCCCCTCTCCCTGCCACCACCCCACCCCTGTTCATGCCTTCTGCCATACATGTCTTGCATCTTTCTCTCAGTCTTTCCAAAGTTTTTCCCTACAGAAGCTTGTTGTTTTGGGCAGAGTTTAACCCAGTCTTTATGTTGTTGTTTTTCCCTCCCCTTTGTATTGCTCCAAGATATGCCTCATTTGTGGAAGCTTACACCAAGTCCCCAGTTGAAAGATAAGCTGAACATTATTGTTATCTGAAAGCAATTGTGTTGCTATAATGTAAATCTCTTAATAGGCTCTAGAATCAACCTATCACTTGTTTTTAGGCTCTTTAACTACTGAATATGGGTGGAAGATATGTGTTCATATTTTAGAGTAAAATAAAATTAAAGGGGAGAAAATATGAATTCCTAAACTTCTTTTGGAATTAATATACAGTAATTTATTCTCAGAGGCCATAATTTTGATGGATATGTGACAATTATATAGGTATATGTTGGATTTCAGCATTTATTTTTATTTTTATTTATTTACTTTTTTTTAATGGATTCACAATATAAGAGCACAGTTGTTTTCACATCACATTAACATTGCTCGTTTGCCACACAATTAGGTAATTTGCGCTAGCATCCACAGAGGAGGGATACCATTTATCATTTGTTTTCTGGGACTATGTTACTTCACTTAGCATGATATCTTCTAGCTCCATCCATTTACCTTCAAAGCTCATGATATCATCTTTCTTTTTTTATTTGTTTATTATAATTTAAGGGATTCACACTATAAGAGCATAGTTGTTTTCAGATCACATTGACATTGCTCAGTTTGCCACACAATTAGGTAATTGTTGCTAGCATCCACAGATCACAGATGACGGATACCATTGCTGTCATCTTTCTTTACCACTGCATAGAACTCCATTGTGTAGATGTACCACATTTTCTCCATCCACCTGTCAGTTGAGGGGCACTTGGGTTGGTTCCAGCACTTTGCTATTGTGAAGAGAGCTGCAATAAACATGGCTGTGCATGTAACTCTGTGGTAAGATGAGTCTTGTGGGTATATACCCTGGAGTGGTATGGCTGGGTCAGGTGGCAAGTTCATTCCAAGTCTTCTAAGGGTTCTCCACACTGCTTTCCATAGTGGTTGTATGAGTATACATTCCTACCAGCAGTGGATGAGTGTTCCCCTTTCCCCACAACATCTCCAGCATTTAGTATTGTTTGTTTTCTTGACCCTAGCCAGTCTTATTGGAGTGAAATATCTTAAAGTGGTTTTAATTTGCATTTCCTTAATTATTAGTGACATTGAACACTTTTTAAGATGTTTCTCAGCCATCTTTAATTCCTCACTTGTGAAGTCTCTGTTCAGCTCTTGCTCCATCTTTTGAGTGGGTCATTTGTTTTCTTTCTTCTTTGATTTTTGAGTAGTTTATATACTCTGGAAATCAATGCTTTGTCAGATGTATCTGGGGTGAAGGTTTCCTCCCACTCTGGGATTTCTCTATAATTCCTTGATTGTTTCTTTCGATGTACAGAAGCTTTTGAGTTTAACGAGGTCCCATTTGTCAATTGTCGACCTTAATTCTTGCGCAGCTGCTGTCTGATTTAGGAAATCTTTTCCTACACCTATGTCTTGTAGGGTGCTGCGAAATTTTTTTTTTCTATTGCCTTCAGAGATTTGGGTTTCACGTTGAAGTCTTTGAACCATCTAGAGTTGACTTTTGTATAGGGCAAGAGGAAGGGGTTTAATTTCATTCTTCTATAAGTGGTGATCCAGTTTTGCCTACACTATTTGCTGAAGATGCTGTCTTTCCTTGATTGTGTCTTCTTGGTCCCCTTGTCAAATATGAGGTGGCTGAAATTGTATGTGCTCAAGTTTGGATCTTCTGTTTTGTTCCATTGGTCAACTGGTCTATTTTTGTGCTAGTACCAAGCTGTTTTTATGACTATAGCCTTGTAGTATAGTTTGATGTCCAGTATAGAGATCTCCCCTGTTTTGCTCTTTTTGCTCAGGGTTGCTTTGGCTATTCAGGGTCTTTTGTTTTTCCAAATGAAATTAAGGACCATTTTTTCCAATCCGGTGAAGAAACTTTTGAGGATTTTAACTGGGATTGCATCAAATCTGTACAAGAGTTTGGGTAGAATGGACATTTTTACAATGTTAATTTTCCCAATCCATGAGCATGGGAGGTTTTTTTTAATCTTCTGATGTCTTCTTCAATTTCTTTCTTCAGGGGTTTAAAATTTTTGTTGTAGAGATCTTTGGTGTCTTTGGTTAGGTTTGTTCCTAGGTATTTTATTGTTTTTGAGGCTATTGTGAGAGGGAAGGTTTCCTTGTATTCCTTCTTCAGTTGCTTATGGTTGGTGTAAAGAAAGGCTACTGATTTTTCTAGGATAATTTTGTATCCTGCTACTTCACTGAAATTCTTAATCATTTCTAGGAGTTTTCTGGTAGAGTTTTTAGCATCCCTTAAGTAAGCAATCATATCATCAGCAAAAAGGGATAGCTTGACTTCCTCTTTTCCAATTAGTACTCCTTTAATTTCCTTTTCTTGCCTTATTGCCCTAGCAAGTGTTTCAAGCACTATATTGAAGAGGAGTGGTGACAGGGGGCAGCCTTGCCGAGTCCTTACCTTTAAAGGGAATGCTTTTGTCATTTCTCCATTTAGGATGATATTGGCTGTGGGTTTTCTGTACATGCCTTTGATCACATTGAGGAACAGTCTCTCCAGTCCAATTCCCTCTAAGACTTTAAGCATGAAGGGATGCTGGATTTTGTCAAAGGCTTTTTCTGCATCAATTGAGATGATGGTGTGGTTTGTGTCTTTCAGTCCATTTATATGTTTTATGATATTTATTGTTTTTTGTATGTTGAACCATCCCTGCATCCAACTTGGTCATGATGGATGATCTTCTTGATGTGGGTCTGTATGCAGTTTCCAAGTATTTTGTTGAGAATTTTTGCATCTGTGTTTACTAATGAGATGGGGACTATAGTTCTCCTTTTTGGTAGTATCTTTGCCTGGCTTTGGTAATAGAGTGATGCTGGCTTCATGGAAGGAATTTGGGAGAGTTCCCACTGTTTGTATCCTTCTGGACAATTTGAATAATGATGGTTGTAAGTCTTTTTGAAATGTTTTATAGAATTCTTCCATGAAACCATCTGGGCCTAGGCTTTTTTTTTAGTTGGAAAGTTTCTTATTACATCTTCAATTTCTTCATATATTATGGGTCTGTTTAAGCTGTCAATCTCTTCTTGGTTGAACTTTGGTGATTTCCGGGATTTCAGATATTCATCCATTTCTTCTAGGTTTTCAAATTTGGTAGAGAATTATATTCTAATATAGTAAATATCCCTACCTGGGTTTCAGACTCAAGAAGTGATGGAAAACAGAATAGTATATCCTATTTTTAGTAAGAGCTAACCCTAACTAAAGTTACAATATGATAATTAAACAGTTTCATTAAGGGAGAGGCTAAAGAATTGGATGGCAGGAAATAGTCTTATAAAGGCCATACAAAATGAAGACATTTAACAATTGACAATACCAAAAGCATGAAATAGAGTACAAGGAAATGGTATGCAAGAACTTAGAATGAGAGAGGACGGCAGGACCACAGCCTTACGGGGTCAGGGGAGGCCTATGACAGCTACAGTTCAGGCTCAGGGCAGTGACATATATACAAAAGCATATGATAATTTTATGAAATAAAATAAACATAATAAAGTCTAAAGGGAGTTATTTTGAATACGTTGTAGTTGTCTACTTCTAGGCTATTTTATTGGAGGGAAGATATTCTCTTAAGGGCCTTTTGGGGAACAGTTTTTTTTGAGATAGGGTCTCCCTATAGCCCCACGTGGCCTGGAACTCACTCTGTAGACCAGGTTGGCCTTGAACTCACAGAGATTTGCCTGCCTCTACCTTCCAAGTGCTAGGATTAAAAGCATGTTCCACCATGCCTGGCGGGGAATAGTTTTTTATAAGGTGTCCCAGAGAAACCATGTGGTACTGTGTCTGACCCAAGTCCCAGAGTATGGATAAGTCTAGGGATTTTTAAATTGGTCTCTGGCCAGAGGGACAGAAGCACATTTCAGAAGCCCATTTAAGTAAAAGAAAAGAAAAAAAAATCGGTTAGTAAGTCTTCAGCAAGGAAGGATCAACCTTAGATATTTGGAGGCCTGAAAGCAATAAAAAACAAAATTGAAAGGAAACTGAAATCAGAACACCTGTAAAGCAAACAAACTAAAGAAATACCTTAAAATAATTACTTTGGAGAGCAAACTCAATATAACAATTAGTTAACAAATAAAATTTTCAGATAACCAGGTTAGATCCTGTTTTGTAGATACTTAAAGAACCTGGGTTTATCAGGCTTTTGAATATATTTTGATTAGGCATTTCACAATTAAATTTAAACTAATAATTCTTGTGCAGATACATTAAGAAGGAAAACTTAGTGGCCAGTTTAAAACTGTTTTGAGACAAGTTAACACTTGGAGACAGTATAACTGCATGAGCTCTCTCTGCATGGAAATACATTAGATTCTAACCAATGGAAACATAAAAAATGAAATTACAGTGAGTTTTTAAATGACATAAGAAAATAATGGTCATAAATAATTATATGAATTAACAAAACTTGATTATGATGATCTTTTGTAAGTAGGCACAGCTAGAATTATGAAGAGGGCAGTGGTGTAGAAATATAAGGGTTTTAGAAAAACAGTTTTTGGTTTGGGGTTATGGTAGGCAGTAGATGGGGAGGAAAAACTTAGATTTGAAGTTTAAAATAAGTCCTGTGACAGTGAGATCACCCATCTGGAATCTCATGCATAGAGAATTGGGGTTTCTTTAGGAAACAAAAAACCTGGAAATAAATGTGTTGTGAGTGGAAAAACTTAAAGCCACTTATTTAAAGGTAAGCAGCTGAGTAAAATGAGGGTAACTTTATCAAAGTCATAAACCAAGCACACCCTGGAAAATGCAAGGAGTTTTGAGACTTTTGCATGCACTCTTAAATCCTGTGGCTTAGAGCCACTCCTCTAAGAGTTCCCTAAAGAGCTGGGTGTGGTGGTCCACACCTTTAATCTCAGCACAGCTTTAATCTCAGCACAACAGAGACTATGTCAAAGTCAGGAACAAAATGGATTTCTGAATAAAATGGGATTAATCTGCCCCACTTTATGGTCTGGACCACCTCAGATAAGAGAGAGGAATTAAAATTTAAAGGATAAAGAAAAACCAAGGAAGTGGAAGGGCTGGTACTTAATATAAATATGTAAAACAATGTAAGAATTCAAAATAATCCCTTTTAGAAATCATTAAATATCCTATATAAAAGATGTCAAAATCCAAAATAATCCCTTAAAAATTAGGTAAATGTCAGGTAAACAAAGTCAAAACCCAAAATAATTTTCTTTAAAAGCCAGTAAATATGTAAAACAATGGAAAGATTTTAAATAGTCATCTTTAAAAACCAGTAACTATACCTATACAAAAAGTTAAAAATGCAAAATAAACACATTTAAAAACAGATTAAAACAATGATAAAAATCTAAACTCCAATAGTGGAGACTTGGCATTAGTTACTTCCTTAATCTGACATAAAAATACATTCAACTTGATACAAGGCAGTATGGACTCTGTCGGACTCCCTTGCTTTTCTATAAGAATCTATGATGAATACAAAAACAATTTTTGCAAAATTAAATTGCAAAAGGATTAGAACATAAGGTTAGAATGCTTATAGTCTAGGGAATTCCCAGGTTACATGATCTTCCTTAAATCCAGTAGTTCCAGTAAGTTCCTAGATGTCACCATTTTGTTTTTTGGTTTTGGGGGGATTTTATTTTATTTTTTTTGGTTTTTTCGAGACAGGGTCTCCCTGTAGCCCCAGCTGTCCTGGAACTCGCTCTGTAGACCAGGATGGCCTTGAACTCACAAAGATCCGCCTGCCTCTGCCTCCCAAGTGCTAGGATTAAAGGCGTGCACCACCACGCCCGGCTCTGGTATTTTTTTTTTTTTTTTAGACAGGTTCTCTCTGTAGCTCCAGCTGTCCTGAAACTCACTATGTAGACCAGGCTGGCCTTAAACTCACAGAATCCCACTGCCTCTGCCTCCGGAGTGCTAGGATTAAAGGTGTGCACCACCACATCTGGCCATTTTGAACCATGCCTGCCAGGTGGCTGGATCAAGATAGTGGCAAGGTCACACTGGTCACTGCCATTTTGAAAATGTTATACTGTCCAAGATGGCAACAAGGCCGTGTGGCTGTGATGTCATCAACCAAGATGGCTGCCTCCTTCTTGGTGAGTTCACTAGCCATGATTGCTATCAAAGTACAGGGATATCTCACGAAGCTTTGTTCTAAAATAAGCCCATCTCCCACCAAGATACAAGTCCCATGAGATTTACATATTCCACAGGTTAAATATCTACAGCAACCCTCTTTTACTTTTAGAGCATCACCCAATTAAGTTAGACTTGATAGAAAATGAAAAATTACCCTCAGATATGTAGGCCCCAAATAGGAAAACAAAGCCCAGGAATGCATGGTCTCAAACCATGTCACTCACCACCCTTTTCAATTATGAAATTGAAGCAATGTTCTCTGGATCATTTCTAGATATAAGCTGTGGTGGTTTGAATGAAAATGTCCCCCATTGGCTTAAAGTATTCAGATATTTTGTCCCCAATTGGTGGCATTGTTTTGGAAGGCCTTAGAAGGTGTAGCCATGCTGGAGGAAGTACATCACTGGAGGTGGCCTTAGAGAGTTTAACAAGCCTTGCTAGTCTCCAGTGACCCTCTCTCTTCTTCCTGTGCTCATCAGAAGATGTGAACCTCGGATTTCTGCTCTAGCTCCTGCCACCATGCCTCCCTGCCAAAATGGACTCTAATTCCCTAGAAACATCAACTTTTTTTTTTTTCTCTTCAGTTCAGTGGCTTATGGCCATAGAAGCCCTAAGGCAAAATAGCAAGTGATAAGAACAAACCTGTCTAGCAACCAAATAAGTTATCAATATTTGGGAGCCCCCTTATTAAAGACTACCCAGAACTCAATAATTTGGAACCCCTAGTGGGTGAGCACATAAAGGGGAGGGGGGGAAGAAGTCATGGATTTGATGGTAATCAATTTATTTACTTATTTATTTATTTATTTATTTATTTATTTATTTATTTATTTATTTTTAGTGTTGGAATCTAGCGTACTCATCTCAGGCCAGGCAATATTAATTTCCTTTTTTTTATGGAGCAACTATCATTTATTCTTCACCCTTAACTCATGTTATTTTATTTTATTTTTTTATTTAAAAATATTTTATTTTTTTTTTCATTTTTTAACAATAAGTAATAATTTATGAGTACAAGCATCCTTCATGTAAAACCAATTTGCAAGCAGTTGTGCCCAAACCCACACAGCCCAAGGGTCCCACTATCCAGCTGGGGGGCTTGTATGTTCAATCAAATTGATCAAATAAGTGTCCAGTCTATATCAGGCAATATTAATTTCCAATTGATAGTGTGGCCAGGTGACAGAAGGGCAGAGAAGGCAGTGGGTGTGTGTATGGGGAGATAGCAGAGTGTTCCTTCTGGAGGGAAGGAGACAGAGAAAATGAAAGACTCTCTGGACTGTGGAAGAAGCCCCAGTGGAGAGGGAGGAAAGGAAGGAGTAGTGGCTCAGCTGTGGAAGCACTCTGGAAGTCAGGGGGCATCCCATCCTAAGTTCCAGGGGGCCAGAGAGTATCCCAAGTCCACAAACACAGCATCCTGTGATTGCAGAGGAGTTAAGGAGTCCTCAACCCTGCTACCAGCCAGCATCCTGGTAGCAGGACTCAGGATGGGGCAAAAACCCCAGAGCATGCCCTGAGCGACTAGTTAATCTTAGAGAGTTCAAAATAGAAAGTGGAGGCTAGAGGGCAGAAAGAAAAAAGCAGAGAGCTGGAAGGCTGAAAAAGAGGCTGGGGAAAGAGACTGGAGCAGAGCGAAGACAAGCCGGTACCTTAGGCCAAATTGCAGCCTGCAAGTGGTAGCTGGTCCACTGGAAACATTACGCTAGTCTGTGATGGGGTCACAAGTTGGTGAACTGAGTACAGCACTATTTATAACATGTTTATGTTGGCTCAACCCCCAAATAAAAGGGAAAAACCAGGCTTAGGTACTCTGCAAATGGTTTACTTCAGGAATGTCTGGGACTGTGTAAATATGGAGTTGAGCAACAAGCAGCCAAGATGGCGTCTAGCCAGGCCCTTTTATGAGTCTAGGGTGGAACATCAGATAAAAAGGAAGTGAGGTCATTGATTAACAGTTTCTGGAGGGAGTGGAAATCTGTGTGCTCAGGTCCTGGGAGAACCAAGCCTAACACTGAGTCGTCTATTCAGTATTGATATTAGTTCACACTCGGAATGTATTCCAAGGGGGGCTGGAGAGATGCCTCCAAGAGAGCTTTCTGCTCTTGCAAAGGACTCAGGTTTAGTACCCAGCTGCCATGTTGGGTGTTTCCCAACTGCCTCAACACCAGCACCAGATTATTCAGTGCCTCCTGCCTCTGACGGTGTTTGTACAAACCCACAAACAGACCCAGACACATACAGACACAGACACACACACACAGTTACAGACACACAAACATAGATACAGACACAGACACAGACACACACCCCCACATACAAATTTTTAAGCATCAATAGAAAGGAGTAAAAAACAATGGGAAAAGATGAACTTAATAACAAACAAAAATCAAATGCCAGTACTATGGTTAATGCTGGATTTGGTCAGGTACTCTTTTTCATTTTTAGAATAAATAATCACTTAAATTTATTTAAAATAAATGGCAGCATTATCAGTTTTTCCTGTTGAAGCTGAAGGTTTTTGCACAGAACCCAGAGGCCTTATTCATATAAGTCTAGTTCTCTGCCATAGGTCCCATTCTCTCACTCCTATTTTATCTTTTATTTGTGTCTCACTAAGTTTGACCATCTTGACCCTGACCTCACTCTGCAGTCCAGGCAGGCTTTGAACTTGTGATCTTCCTGACTTGGTCCCCATTGAGCTGGAATTATAGGCCTGTGTCACCAGGCCTTGCTCAAATTTCAAATCTGCATTCTTAAAAATAAACATGTGCAATGACAGGGAATGGTACTAAATTCTACACAAGAGTCAGCATAGAGAGATTTCCCTTTAAAACCAGCAAAAAATTTTGGCTGTTATGAATAATGCTGCAACATGGTGCATGTCTGTGTAAAAATTATATTGTATCTCAGAAAGTCATACAACTAGTTTTTGACAACTGAAGACAAAAATTTAGAGGCTGCGGAGATGGTATGGTCCACATAATGCTTATCTTCACGAGGACACCAGTTTCTTCTCTAGAATCCATGAGGTTTGCTTTTGTTATTGTTATTAAAGGTGTGTAGTATCTCTGCTTCAAATTTCAGCACCGGGGAGACAGGCAGATCCCTGGGGCTCACTGGCCACCAGTCCACCCTACTTGGTGAATTTCAGAATAATAAGAGCTCCATCTCCAAACAGAAGGTAGATAGCACCTAAAGAATAGTAGCCAATTATCCACTGGCTTCCACATGCACACACTCACATATGTACCCATGCGCACATAATACACAGATACCAATAATAATAATATTAATAATAATGATAATACTTTATAATAGCCCAAGCTAGCCAGACATAGTGGTACTTACCAATATTCCCTGCATGTGGGCATCTAAGGCCAAAAGATCACAAGTTCAAGGTCAGCCGGGGCTATAGAGAAAGACTTTGTCTCAAAAACTTAAAGAAAAATAATTTCCAAAGCTCAAACTGAAATGATTTGGACAAGGGTGTGTAAGCAGCTTTAGAACCGTCTGTCCTTGCATAGCTAGTCTGTTTTACTCATCACTGAAAACTGCTGTCTCCACTTCCTGCTGCCAAAGTACACTTATGGAACAAGGGCATACTCCACAGTCTCACGTGCCAAGATAACAACACTTCTATGAGGTCCTCCCTAGGCCAGAGAGAAAATGTTCTCTATTACCACCTCGAGGGCTGCAAGTTAAGCATCTGTGAAGGAAGAATCTGTACTCAAGATCGAGTGAATTTCTAGGAAGGAGGAACAATTCAGTTACCCCAAGGAAAAGCAGAAGCTGGGGAAGTGAGCTGTTCAGTGATGAGAGTTTGTGGCTAATATATTAGATAAATTATTCAGGAGCAATAGCCTTGTGAGTCCTGTAATTACTGCCAAGTAACTGAGCTTGTTGACCTACAAAATGTAGATCAAAGACCAAATCTGCATTTCAGACAAGATTCCTTCCAGGCTCTAGCACACTGGCTGCCCAAGTGACTGCTTTGAAAATCAAAACAGGAAGCATAAAATACTGACTCTCAGAAGTTATCATTGGGGAACACAAAGGAGTTCAGGTACACAAGAAAATGAATCCTGGACTCAGCAGTGCCAACACATGACATCAGAATCATCCATAATCTGACCCAACCAGTCTTCCCAGTAGATCTACCACTACCATTCAAGGTTTCCAGGCCTGCTGTAAATTCAGCCAACTTCTTCCCACATCCTTCATCTCAGCACTCACATTTTTTTCCCCAGGATTGTCTTTTAACCATAACTTTCCAATTCTCAATCTTTCCCTTGTCCAAAGACTCCTCATTCTGCTTCCTCGAAGATTGCTTTCTATCAGGTTGAAGTATATGCAACATACTAATTCATTTCTCAAAGACAAGTAACCTCTTCTCCTTTACAGCAATGCCATCAAAAGGATCTACTATACTGATGATTTTCATTTGTCTGGCATCCCCTCAGCATTGTTGGTGCTCAGTCCAGCTCTTTAAAGTAGTGAGGTCCCAGGACACAGTACTGTATGCCTATAATCCCAGTCCTTCAGTGGCTAAGGCAGGAGGATCATAGGAAGTTCAAGGCCAGCCTGGAGTATATAGAAAAACCCTGTTTCCAAACCAAAGACAAAAAGGAGTAGATAATGCAAAATAAATATTTATATAATAAAAGTTAATTTGATATTCCTCATAGAAAGTGTCATTTATGACCAGACACTGTACTAGGCATTGAGAAAATATGTGAAAAAAATAGATGTGCACTTCTGATGGAATTTTCTAGAAATAAAATTTAAAACTTTGTATGAAATAGGAGATGATAAGTTCACAGAAAAAAATAAGCAGAACAGAAAAAGAGTCAGAGTAGATGGAACTTTAGATTGTATGAATCAATGGATGGGTGGATGGCAGATGATGGGTGGATGGATGGACAGATAATTGGGCAGATGAGTAAAAAACTGGCCTTATTAGTAGGAAAATAAGGTGTTCTGTATTCTCTATACAAATCAGATATTGGGGCACAAAAATGATATTTCATCTCTGCATTGGTTATTTTACTGTTGCTGTGATAAAAACCATGACCAAAAGC
The DNA here is from genome assembly GCA_009823505.1 of Rhizomys pruinosus. NCBI lineage: Eukaryota > Metazoa > Chordata > Mammalia > Rodentia > Spalacidae > Rhizomys > Rhizomys pruinosus. The sequence goes on from VZQC01014308.1 coordinate 2,139,510, forward strand.
AACTTATAGAAGGAAGCCAGAGCAAGAAGCAGAGAGACCAAGTTAATCCACCCACAGGAAGCAGATGGCATGAACTGGAGTGGGTGAGGCTATAAACTCTCAAAGCCAGCCCCCAAGGATGTTTTTCCTCTAGCAAGCTGTACCTTCTAAAGCGTCCATAATATCCCCAAACAGCACCACCAACAGGTCTTCAAATACCTGAGCCTATGAATGACGCTTCTCATTCAAATCACAGCAATTTCATTCATAATCTTAGAAAACCAGAGAAGAAAGACTCTTAATTTATCAACTATTTTGCCATATACTGATGCCACTATACAAAACATACTATTTTGGGGTCAGAAGATTATGTTTTAGTTTATAGATATTCCTACAAAGAGAATGAGAATTGATCACTGAAGATGTAAATATCAGAAGGAAGAAGGAAGACATAGGAGGATGAAGGAATAGTGTCCATCTAGCCAGGTTAGGAAGAAGGTCGTTTTCATGCAGTAACAGGAACATAAAGACCCGAGACCTGCAGTTCCCATGTCACATTCCACTTGTTAAGCCTCTTACTGCTCACTCCTAATTTTTATTGTGATATGTGACTCCTTTCCCCCCAGCCATGGGGTGAGTTTGTGGTGTCATAAGTGTGGTGTGGCCATGTTTTCCACGATAGGTCAGGGCTGCTTTGTAGCTGGGGAAGGCACATCAAATCTCCAAATTACTTCATAAATTGATTTCAGTTTTAGAGAAAACATTCATGTGTGCCTGGAACTCTACTTCTGTCTCCAACAGTGAAAAATAGTGAATAAAAACGGCCTTTTAGTGTTCAGAGCTTGCATTTTGAAAAGATAAGGTAGCACAACCACGAGGCCATTGCTATCTCTCTAGAGACTTCCAAAGCAAAATATCCCGGAACTGGAATTGTCTAAGGATGGCAGACTGCCTAGTATCCGATGTGTTTTCTGAACACTTAAGTCTCAGCCTCTAATGCAGGTTACCTTACACACTGCCCTTCTTTCATTTACGTTTTCTGAGATTTGCAGAGAGAACTGTGTAGACTGGAAGCTGTTTGAATTGCGGGTCTGGAGGCTGGGGAGAAATCACCAATCACATTAGCAGGCTGGGGTCAGTGTACAAGTTCAGTCAGGAAGTACACATTCTACTCCCAGCTCCACAATTACAAGGTCTGTAACTATGTTCTGCAACTAACTTCTCTGTGCTCAGTGTCTTCTTTTGAAATAAAGATAATGCAATAGAATTTACATAAGAATCAAATAATTGGCTATTAGCAACTCACTGGTTGTAAAGGCCTAGCACACATGTGCATCTGTTATTGGTAACTGTTTTACTTGGAAGTGGAAGAAGGGAAAAAGAACAGCAAGGCTCTGGATTTGTCAGGCTAGTACTCAGCATGATGTTTCATTATGCTATGAATTGGGAAGAGGTGCTCCATGAATATGTCTGAGAGGGAGACAGAGGCAATCTTGGAACATGGTCTTCCCAAGAGATGAGCTCACCATTGAAACCAGCAACAAAGCACTGGTCCTGGTGGAAGGAGAGACATTCTGATTACATTTGTCTCTGAGTCAGGCTAACTGGATGCACTTAGCCAGTGAGCTATATTTAAAAGGGACACAGTGAACTTTTATGATGGTTAATCTCATGTGCCAATCTGAAGGGATTTAGAATCACCTAGGAGACACACTTCTAGGCTTCTCTGTGCAGGAGTTTCCAGAGAGGTTTAACAATATTGAAGACCTAAGAGGTTTAACAATAGTGAAGACCCACCCACAATGTGGGTGGCACCATGCCATGGGCTGCGGCCCCAGACTGGATAAAAGGGGGAAGGAGGAAGCCACTGGAGCACCAACCCTCCTCTCCCAGCTTCCTGACCTAGGCTGCAACAAGCTACTTCACATTCCTCCCAGGAAGGGCTATATCTCCTCTTAAATTCTGAGCCAAAATAATTCCTTTCTTTAAGTTGCTTTGTTAGGTAGTCTGTGATAACAATGAGAAAAGTAATTAATACAACTATATTACAAAGGAAAGAGATATTTCCCTAAAAATTCTGTAAACCTTCAGATCACAGACAGCACTGTGCTGTGATGTAAAGAGAATTCAACATGCTGATAGGGAGGTAGAGAAGCTAACCCCACCACCAGATAGCAGGGGAGCCATCAGGTAGGCAGAGCAGAGGACAGAGCTGACTGCAGTTAGAGACTGCCCCAATGGTGTTCCTCATCTAGCTAAAGGGCTAAGAGGATCAGTCTGGACTACCCTCTGCGTGCTCCTCAGTAGAGACATGTGTTTTGTTACAGTGCAGTCTTGTGGAACAATGGTTCATAAACTATAAAGCCAGAATGACCTTTCACTGCTAGAGCTATGATCCTGACCATTTGAGGAAGGTATAAACAATTTCATTAATTATGCAGTAAATAAATGGCTATTAAGCCTCTCCTGCATCCCAAGCACTGTGTTAAATGATTGGGGTGCAGAGAGAGAGAAAAGCCAAGACAGTCTTTACCTCTCAGAGCTCAAACAGGCAAATCTCTAGCCCCAAGAGCTAGTGAGGCTGTGGAGGAGGCACATATCACCAGACTATGGGCTGATGCCTTCACCCTTCAGAACACGGGCCCCAGGAAATGATAGCTAGGCAGAGGGTATGAGATGGTTAACGTCAATGGTCAACTTGATGAGGGCTGAGATGGGAAGACCTGCCCACTCTGGGTGGCACCATTCTCTGGGCTGGAATGCTGGGCTGCTTAAATAGGAAACAGTGAACTGAGTAAAAGATGTGCTGTTCTCTGCTTCTTGACTGTAGATGTGATGTGACCAGCGGCCTCAGCCTTCTGCTGCAGCGACTTCCCTGTCATGATGGATGTAACCTTCAGCTCTCAGCAAAAATAAAGACTTTCTCCCTTAGGCTGCTCTTATCAGGTAGGGATAGCACAGGAAGAGTACAGAAGAGAATGAAGGGAGACCCTACAAGCCATGGAAGGCACACTGTCAAGGTCCAGACATGGTGTGTTAGAACCGGTACCTTAGACTGTTGGGAGCAGGAATTCACATCAGGACTGATTTGCCGCCAGAATTCTATGGAGACACAGTTGCAGCTGTGCATCTGCATGCTGTCTACAGCACAACTGCCATGATGCCCCAGTGACAGAGGCCAAGATATTTCCAAGTTGGCCATTTATGGGGGTGTGCTGGGGTGGAGATTGCTATCTGTGAGATATATCATAGGTTGCAACTGGCACTGTGGTGAAAATTCTCCCTGTGAGCCTCTCGCAGTGGGGTTTGGGTGCTCGGTTGACAGCAATATCTAGGCAGTTCCGTTGTGCTGAGCACTTTACAAGTCATAATTGCAGTAACCACCCCTGTGGCACCGTGATTATCCCCATTCCTGAAGCCTGATTACAGGATATGTTTGTGTCCATGGTATTGGGCAGCACTCACACTGCATGCCTTAGAGACTTTGCATACTGGAACCTGAGGTCTCCTACATCATGCAGAATAAACATACTCTGTGACAAGTTGCATGGAAAGACCTCTCAAGGCAAAATGCCAAAGGGGAGGGCACACTCCATCTGGTCATAGCGGCCACTCTTCACTGAAACTGCATTGACATTTGTCCTGTTCAGAGTGTTCTGCCATGCATAAGCACACTTCGGGATTTTACAACAGCAAAACCTCTGCTAAACTTCTGTCCCACTCAAAATTTAGTGCATGCTTCTGTGTGGAGCCTTCTCTTCTTCCTTCTGGAATCCTGCATCCTTGGTCCTCAGTTAACATCCTGTTGCTTTGTCCACAGGGTTCAATAAGCGTCTCCCTTCTCGCTCCCTGACACCAGGTACTTGATGCACAAGGGTTCAATAAGCGTCTCCCTTCTCACTCCCTGACACCAGGTACTTGATGGTCAGTGCCTTTTCTCCCCTGCCATCAGCTCCATAACTGGATGACATTAATGGAGCTTTGTTCTTTGCCCCATGGTAGGTCCCTGCCTGGGACATTTTCAGGTCTCATGAATATTTAATGTATACATAAAAAGAATAAATGAATATTTTGTTTTGTTGGTGTGCTTTATTCATTTGTTTTATTTTCTTTTTTCAAGAGTCTCACTATGTAGCTCCTGTTGACATCAAACTTGCTACATAGCCCAGTCTGACCTCAAACTCACCATCTGGCTGCCTTTATCTCCCACGTACAGAGATTATAGCATGTGCTACAGTCACGTTCTAATACCGAGCACTGGCATGGTTGGTCACTCCCTTCTGTCACAGTCTCAACACCCCCACAAAGCCTTCTCAGTATCTGTTGCATAAGTTGGGTACTCAGTCCCTTTCACAGTCTGATTGCCTATATTTCCACAATGGCTCATTTACCCTAATTTGCCCTTCAAAGCTGTGGTTTCAAACCCCATGCCCAGCCACTGTACTATTTAGTTGGCATCACAGTTTTCACTTTTAGCCGCTCGTGTTTGCTGCCAGGCCAGAGAGATGAATGCCAGTTTTTACACAGCACAAAAGCAATTTGTTGATTAATTTCAACTTAGAAGCAGGACTAGGGCACCTTCATACTTGCTTGGAGGGACATGTCTCTTTGTTTTATATTTATTAATGATCACATAGAAGTCACAAGAAACAGAAAAAGACCTAGAAATCTCAATGAAACAGGATGTCCGAAGGGAGGAAACCACAGACCATAATTGGTAACCGACGTGTCTGCCTTCCTTCCTTCCTTCCTTCCTTCCTTCCTTCCTTCCTTCCTTCCTTCCTTCCTTCCTTCCTACCTTCCTTTCTCCTTCCTTCCTTGATGCCTCCTTCCCTCCCTCTACCCCCCCAGTCTATAATTGGTAACCTACATGTCTGCCTCCCTCCCTCCCTCCCTCCCTCCCTCCCTCCCTCCCTTCCTTCCTTTCTTCCTTCCTTCCTTCCTTCCTTCCTTGATGCCTCCTTCCCTCCCTCTACCCCTCCGGTCTATAATTGGTAACCTACGTGCCTTCCTTCCTTCCTTCCTTCCTTCCTTCCTTCCTTCCTTCCTTCCTTCCTTCCTTCCTTCCTTGATGCCTCCTTCCCTCCCTCTACCCCTCCAGTCTATAATTGGTAACCTACATTCCTTCCTTCCTTCCTTCCTGATGCCTCCTTCCCTTCCTCTATCCGTCCCTTCCTTTCTCTCTCTCTCCCCTCTCCCCCTCCCTCCTTCATTTTGCAGCAGTGGGGATGGAACCAAGGTCTTTGCATAAGTTAGGAAAGTGCTCTATCCCAAAGTCCCTTATGTGTGTTCCTATTCTTGGCATTTAATACTTTTGGTGAACAGATACTTCTTAGGGGCTGGGAGAGCATCACAAATGTTTTCTCAACAGATTGAGGGATCATCCAGAATTGCCTGTTTGCACTTAGATCGACTTTCAAATTTCTACCAGCAAAATAGTAGACCTTGAGCTAAATTGAGAGTCACAAAGGGCCAATCAGATAATATTCCATTAAAATCATGGGGTTGAATCACAGAGTTCCTAACTCCCTGAAAAGCAAAAATGGGTCATTAGACAAAATCAGGCAGAGATAAAAAAAACTGAATATTTCTCACAAAGATTGGTTAATGAAGAAATGTGATATAAGGGATAAGGAATTCTGACATGATTTCTAGGGAATGTAATTCAAGCAATTGATTTTCCTAATGAAGGGAGCATTTCATGTTAAAGGAGAGGCAGGGACAGGGATTCAGTAACAAGGCAATAGCATTTTCTGATGCTGGTGACGTCTGAGTTTCATGCCTGACACATACACATTGCTAAAGAAGAAAGCAACAGAAGTGAGTGGACACAGGGGTAGGGAAAGAGGAGCGAGTGATGGAGGGACAGAGGGACAGAAGTGAGTGGACAGAAGTGAGTGGACAGAGGGGGAGGGAAAGAGGAGCAAGTGATGGAGGGACAGAGGGACAGAAGTGAGTGGACAGAGGGGGAGGGAAAGAGGAGCGAGTGACAGAGGGACAGAGGGACAGAAGTGAGTGGACAGAGGGGTAGAGAAAAAGGAGCGAGTGATAGAGGGACAGAGGAACAGAAGTGAGTGAACAGAGGGGTAGAGAAAGAGGAGTGAGTGATGGAGGGACAGAGGGACAGAAGTGAGTGGACAGAGGGGTAGGGAAAGAGGAGCGAGTGACGGAGGGACAGAGTGACAGGAGTGAGTGGACAGAGGGGTAGGGAAAGAGGAGCGAGTGACAGAGGGACAGAGGGACAGGACTGAGTGGACAAAGGGGTAGGGAAAAAGGAAGGAGTGACGGAGGGACCAAGGGACAGGAGTAAGTGAGGCTGGGATTTGTATTTGTTGATGCCTGCATCAAACCACTTGACACAAGAACTATAACCATGAACTAAATTAATGAATCTAATCTTCACAAAATTAGAGGCAAAATAAATGATTCTGTTTATCAATTTTCAGAATGTAGAAAAATGAAAAGACTATGATTGTCATTATTGTGTCTAGACAGTAGAACTAGGGCCCACTTTTACATTCACAGACCTTATGAATTCCTAGAGAAGATCAAAACTATGGGTCCAGGTGTGTTGGTTTCTCTTGGTGTAGACCTCTGAAGCACACCATTTACTTCACATAATTATGTGTGCCATCCCACAAAACGCTACTGGCAGCACACTGAAACCAGGGGATAGCTTCACCTTCAGTAAGTCTGGAAAGGAATTTAATGTCAGTTTTTTATTTAGTTTTTTTAAGATTATTAATTATTCCTTATTTTATTTTTTTAATTTATTACTTTTTATGTGTATTGTGTACTGTCTGCATGTAGGTTGGTGCACCCCTGTTGTGCAATGCGCAGAGGTCAGAAGAGGGTGTCAGATTCCCCTAGAACTGGAGTTAAAGATGGTTCTTAGCCACCATGTGGGTGCTGGGAATTGAACCCAGGTTCTCTGCAAGAGCAGTTGGTGCTCTTAACTGCTGAGCAATCTCTCCGGCCCCTCCTTATTTTATTTTTATGTGTACATTCGTTTCACCTACATACATATATATGTGTACCTATGTCATGCAGTGCCTGCAGAGGTCAGAAGACTGCATCGGATCCCCTGGAACTGGAGTTATGGATATTTGCTAGGTACCATGTGGGTGCTCAGAACTGAACCCAGGTCCTTGGCAGTTGCAGTCAGTGCTCTTAACCACTGAGCTAGCTCTCCTGCTTCCAAATTTCAAAGTTCTTTAAAATGGATGGTTTAAAAAAAAATAAAATGAATGGTTTTTCTTAATAGTTCTGTTTTGAGTCTCCTTAACACTCTAAAATGAGTCACACTCATTTGCATGGTTTATTTTGCCATCCATCAAACATATTTAATATCTGTTCTTAAACATTTTTCCAACTTCATTTCACTTTTTTTTTCTGTCTAAGGGACTATTTGCTGCAGTCTTTCCAGGGAATACCAGTCTACAATAAGGACTATTAAATGATAAAGACTTTTAAAATTTTTATTTCATGTGTATGAGTGTTAGGCCTGCATGTAAGTGCAGCCATGCTGTGCAGTGTCTAAGGAAGCCAGAAGGGATCCCCTGGAACTAACTGGAGTTAAGGACAGTTGTTAGCTACCATGTGGGTGCCAAGATTAGAACTCAGATCCTCTCCGAGAGCAGCCAGTGCTCTTAACTGCTGAGCCATCTCTCCAGCCCCTTAAGTGATAAAGACTTTTAAGAGTTTTTCAAGTACATTCAAATGTTCTTCCTTCAACTTAAAAGAAAACTGAAAACATATCTTATTTAATGATTTTATATTTTCAAATTACACTTAAGGTAGAAATAAAGCCACAATAACTAAAAGGGGTAGCAACCCAAATATGAGTGAATAACAGTATATGAATATAAGGAAATATTACCAAAGAAGGGAGTCCTGTCACATGACACAGTATGAAGAGTAAAGGTTTGATGTAAGCCTGTCACCAAACCCCACACACACAGATGAAGCACCCAAGGAAGTCATGGCAATAGAGAGAATGCCATTCCCTTTGGATGAAGGAAGGGGAAGGGAGGGCTGCTGTTAAAGGATAGTTTCCAGTTTGCAAGACAGAGAAAATTCAAGGGTGCAAATGTACTTAGCATTATTGAGATGAGCATTAAAATGGGCAATATGCTAAATTTGGCTATAGTTTTTAAGCCACAATTAAAAACAGATGCGTGGTATGTTTCTGACTCATTTATATTGAATTTCCACTTGTATGCCAAGAAATCAAAGAACCATGAAACCCCCACCTTCCATTCTTTAATTGGCCTCTAGCTATTTTTTCCTGAGACATAAAATCTTCCGTTTTGATGGAATTAAACGAACAGGAGTACATGAAAGAAAAGGTTTACATTTCCCTTAAAATTGAGACAGTAACTCCCAGAGGGCCACTGAGGATCCCAAACTGAAATGTACACTTGACGACCACTATTAATAACTCAGATACGCCGCCAGACAAATTCCCCAATCTGCTTACTATGTATGAGCATAAGCAATTACGGCTCAATGCAATACGTACACCATATACCACAGAGCACAGATCAAATTAATGCATAATATAGTCTCACATGGATAATTGATAACAGGACTATTGATTAGCTAGCAGGAATATTTTATCTCAACACTTTGTATTTTCATTATTAAGCAAGGAAACAGGCATATTTATGAGAAAACTGTTGGATGAAATAGCTGAGATGGAGGATATTAAAATTGAGGCCCAAACTTGTCCATTCTCAACAAAGCAGCACCTGGGAAATGATGATGTGCACACCCCAAGGTTAGGCTCCAGGTTCTGGCATAAGGAAAAATGCCATCTTTGCTTTTAGAATTTTTACAATGTGGAGCCTGAGGTGGTGGCTCAGTGGTTGAAGTGCTTGCCCTGAGAGTACGAGGACTGAGTTTGAATCCCCAGAAACCATATCAATTGCAGGCAGGTATAGAGGCCTATCTGTAGTTCCAACCTCACAAGAGGAAAATGGGATCCTCAGAGCAAACTGACTAACAAGACTATGCAGCCTGGTGAGCCCTGGAACTGAGTGAGTGAACAAATGATTCTCATCATCAACCTCTGCCCTTCACAGGCATGTCCACCCACATGTGCATACACCCACAGATACATGCGCCTAAACACATACAAACATACATATACACACATGAATAAACTCATGACAATGGAACATTTACCATAAAGCAAAGAGGATCATTAGCCTTTTAAGAATTACAGTGGGGGCTGGAGAGATAGCCTAGAGGTTAAGAGCACTGACTGCTCTTGCAGAGGACCCTGATTCGATCCTCAGCACCCACATGGTGGCTACAACAGCCTGCAGATTGGTTTTACACGAAGGATGCTTGTACTCATGGATTATCACTTATAGCTAAAAAATGAAAAAAAAAAAACTGAGAGAAGATGCAGGACAGTGGAGGGGGGGGGGGGGGGAAGGGAAAGGGAAATAAGCCTGAACTGAATTGGAAAATAATGTATGAAATGCACAAAGTATCAATAAAAATTAAATTAAAATAAAAAAAGAAAGGCAAGCTGAACAACATTATGTTTATATTTCTGTTTATCTGAAAGAAACTATGTTGTTATAATGTAAATCTCTTAACAGGCTCTAGAATTGATCCACTACTTACTTTCAGACTCTGTAATTACTGTATATGAGTGGAAGGTATGTATTCATATTTGAGAGTAATATAAAATTAAAGGAGAAAAATCTGAATTCCTAAACATAAAAAAAAGACAGAGAAAGATGCAGGACAGTTATGGCAAAGTGCATGATCTGGGGTGGGGAGGGGGGAAAGGGAAGGGGAATATGTCTAAACCGAACTGAGATATGATGTCTGAAATACACAAAACATCAATAAAAGCATTATTTTTTTAAAAAAAGAACTGTCTGTAACTCCAATTCCAGGAGAACTCCAGTTCCAGGGGAATCCAAGACCCTCTTCTGACCTCCGCGGCATTGCACAACACGGGTGCACAAACCTACATGCAGACAGTACATTCATACACACACAAAAATAAATTTAAAAAATTAAAAAAGGAATTACAGTGAAAATGAATGAGATGAGATCTACAAGCAAAGAGCCATAGGAACACAAAGGAGGATTCATGAACACAAAGGAGGATTCATGAACTCACAGTCACTCAGACCCCCAATATTACAGACAGAATCTTCTTCTCCAGGGAGTCCATATTCTGTATAATTAAAAAAATCTTTCTTAAATCAAATGAAAATATTCCTCCCTTTAACATACTACTATTTGAATGAGAAATGTCCCTTGTAGGCTCATGAATTTGAACACTTTGCCATGGTTGGTGACACTTTTTGGGGAGGCTGTAGAAGTTTTAGGAGTTGGAACTTTCCTGGAGGAGAAACTACGTCACTGTGGGCAGGCATGAAGAGTTCATAGCCTTTCCCTACTTCCAGTTTGCTCTCTCTGCTTCATGTTTGTGGTTGAAGATGTGATCTTTTAGCTTCCTGCTCCTGACAGCATGCCTCCGTGCCATGATGGAGTCTTATCCCTCTGGAGCCATTAGCCCAAATGAACACTTTCTATAAGTTGCCTTGCTCATAGTGTTTCATCACAGCAACAGAAAAGTGACTGACATGGATAAGAAACTGGAGACTACAAGTTTCCCTTCTCATCTATATGTAACTTACTAGTTATATATAAAATTCTTTTTGTTTGGCTTTCTTAATTTTTTATTTGACAAGTGAGTACACATAGGCAATAAACATAAGGCATGTCCATATAAACCCAATTAGCTAACATCTGAGTCCAGTTTTTGTACAATCCAGGGTCCCCTAGTCCAGTTGAAGAGGTTTGCTGACACAAACATGTTGATCAAATGAAAAAAAAATCCAGTCTGTTTTTGCTGTGATCTCACAATTCACCCCTCCCTTGGCTCTTACAGTCTGACATGCCAACCTCTTCTATGAGAGTCCCTGGGCTTTGGAGAGGAGGGTGAGAGAGAATGAGAGATAGAAGATCCATTTTTTTCTCTGAGGTGACACATCAAAGTCTTGGGACTTTCCAAGTTCTGTTTGCAATGGACCGGTGGGTCATTTAGCAGTCTCCTTTTAATTCTAGCAATAAAACACAAATAGTAACAAATATTAAAGATTATAACAAGTTATGCTATGGGAACAAATACATATGCTTAGATGATATCTTGGTTGAGGCATTATAATTCTTTGACAAAAAGATGGCAATAGGTTTCTAATGTGGTTGATAAAGTCTCCTGACACTAGGGGGCACCAAGGTTACAGTGTCAGCCATGTGTCCTAACCCCTACCAGGGAGCGGACCATATATCAAACTGGAATTATTTTTTTCTTTCCGGGTGTACATTTACCAGGCTGCCACTAATGCACTATGCCTTCTTTGGCATGTGAAAGTGTAGCACAAGAAGTCTGTAGTAAAGCTTCAGAGACCATTTCTTTCCAGTGGTTTGCATAGTGCTTTCTGACACCATGAAGGTTAGCTGTTGATTTGAAGTGCAGGGTCTCAACATAATTTTTTTTCAGCTCATATTATGCCATATCTTCAGCAATAGGGTCTAACCGTCCATTTCTTATGTTCACCCAAAGTTATAGACAAATGGGCTTTGTTTGGGGGGGGATTTTAAAGCCTCCCTGGCCAACAGCTCCACAGCTGGCACTGAAGCCTTTATCTACCAACGCTTTTTATTTAACCATAAGGCAACCTGTAGGAAGGAGGCATATTCCTTCCCCCTCTGGTTTTGTAATTGTCACTATAATCAGAACAGTCTCTCTTATTTCCCAGACCCATATATCCAGATTTATAGTTTTCCAGAAGGCAGAAGTTGTATCATATACATATAGACAGGAACCAAGCTGAAAGGGTTTACCACACCATTAGACTGTCTTGTTCTAGACTGCATACCTCTGGTTCAATGAGGTAGAACCCAGCTTTTCCTGAGCCAAATTATCTTGTTATGGGGAAAAGAAATGACAGAGTTATCATTTGTATAATACAGGGAAACATGGTGAACATTTGGGACTCTAGTACAAGTCAGGAGTAGATTGAAAATTAATAATTCTGTATCCCTAATTAGCATAAGCATGTTGCTATTTTCTATTCTGGAGATAGCCATCCATTTTAATCTTATACAGGGGGCATTTAGTAAATGCTGTGAGACTCAATAACATGTACTAAGAGATTTCCTAGTTATTAAAATTTATAAAATATTCAATATTTATACCCAAATATATATGTGGAGCAGTTATTTTAAATATAGCACTATAAAGAATAAATATTGAGATGTCCTTTCAAGTCTTGGGGTAGGTTCTAGATGACCAATACTTTCCAGATGTTCAGATATGTTGTACATAGGTTTGGCAAAAAAGCCCATCTCTTCAATCCAAAGATGTTTTACTTAGTGGTCAAATGTCTTACATACAAAACATAACTAAATGCAGAAATGACTAGCTCCCTGGAGCAGAAATAATCACTCCTTCGAATGAACTACTGTCCTTAAGGATCAAGAACCCCATTGTGATTTAACAATCTTAGCATACAGGACAATTTATTTATCGCTTAGTAGGTTTACCAAAAACTTTGTCTCAAGTTTCAAAGGAGTGTAACCAGGAAGTAGGGAGAGATCATATGTACTTAGTAGAACATTAAATTGATATTATATCTTTGTGATCCCATTAGTTACTTTTTTCCCATTAGTTACTTTTAATACAGATATTATATACTAAGATAGAAGTGGCAATAACTTTTGTTGAAATTAGTTCATCCTTTAATTGTTCTCATCTTTACAATATCTTAAATCTTAGAGGTGAAAAACAGGGATATATATTTCAAGGTATATCTATGAAAATAATTATCTTAATTGATGAGATACTCATTTTCATTTACATATAGAGATTTGGTGTTAGAAACCACAAATGATGGATTACATATGCGGTTTGTTTTTCTGACACTTTGTTACCTCACTCAGCATAACAGCCTCCAGTTCCACTCATTTGCCTACAAAATTCATGAAGTCATCCTTTTTTACTGCTGCATAGAATTCCATTGTACAAATGTACCACAGCTTCATTATCCATTCATCAGCTGAAGTACAGGTGGGCTGCTTCCAGCTCTTTGTTATTGTGAAAAGAGGAGCAATAAACATGGCTGTTCATTTATCTCTGCTATAGGGAGCATCCTTTGGGTATATACGAAGGAGTGGTATAATTTTGGGTCAAATGGTAGGTTCATTTTTAGTCTTTTAACAGTTTTCCACACTGCTTTCCATAGGGGGTGCATGAGTTTACAATCCCATCAACAATGAATAAGTGTTCCCCTTTCTCCATACCCTCTCTAGCAATTTAGTTTTGTTTGTTTTCTTGATCATAGCTAATCTTATCAGTATAAGATGAAATCTTAATGTGGTTTTGATTTGCTTTTCCTTGATTACTAATGATGCTGAACAGTTTTTAAGGTGTTTCTGAGCCATTTTAAGTTCTCTTGAGAGGTCTCTGTTCAGATCTTTAGCCCATCTTTTAATTGGATCATTGATTTTCTTGGACCTTTGTTTTTATATATTCTGGATGTTAAACCTTTGTGAGATGTATCACTGGTGATACATCACTGGAAGGCTTCCTTCCAGTCTGTGGGTTCTCTTCTCACTTCTTTGATTGTTTCTTTTGCTATATAGAAGCAATAAACTATAGTTTAGTAATATTCCACTTGTTGATTGTTGACCTTAGTTCCTGAACAAATGCTGTCTAATTTAGAAAGGCTTTTTCTATACCTATATGTTGTAGGTTGTTGCCTATATTAGCTTTTAACATATTCAGAGTTTCAGGTTTCACATTGAGGTCTTTGATGCATTTAGAGTTGACTTTTATGCCAGGTGAAAAGTAGGGGTTTAGTTTCATTTTTCTATAACTGGTGATTCAGTTTTTTCAGCACCATTTGTTGCAGATGCTATCTTTCCCCCATTCAATGTTTTTGGCTTCTTTATCAAATATAAGGTGGCTGAAATTGTATGTCTTCAAGTTTGGGTCTTTGATTTTATTCCATTGATCTATGTTTATTCCAGTACCATGCTATACGCCATTATTATAACTATAGCTCTGTAGTGGAGATGAAAATCTGATATAGTAATTCCCCCTGCATTACTCTTTTTGCTCAGGTTTCCTTTGCCTATCTGGTGTCTTTTGTTTTTCCATATGAATTTTAGGATTTTTTCTAGTTCTTTGAAAAAAGTCATAGAGATTTTGAATGGGATTGCATTGAATATGTACATTAATTTGGGAAGGATGGCCATTTTTACTATATTAATCCTTCCAATCCATGAACAGGGCAGATCCTTCCATCTTTTGATGTCCTCCTCAATCTCCTTCAAAGATTTAAAGTTTTCATTGTAAAGATCTTTAATATCTTTGGTCAAGTTTATTCTGAGATTTTTTTTGAGATTATTATAAATGGAAGGGTTTCCATGTACTCTTTCTCAAGTGCTTGTTGTTGGAATATAGGAAGGCTACTGATATTTGTAAATTAATTTTGTAACTTCTCACTATATTGAACCTGTTAATCATTCCTAGGAGTTTTCTAGTGGAATTTTTGGGATCTCTTAGGTATCACGTCATCCTCAAAAAGAGATAGTTTGACCTCCTCTTATCTAATTAGAATTCCTTTAATTTCCTTCTCTTGTCTTATTGCTCCAGCAAAAGTTTCAAGCACTTTTGTTGAAAAAGAGGGGAGATAGTGAGTAACTTTGTCTGGTTCCTGACTTTAAGGGGAATGCTTCTAGTATTTCTCCATTTAAGATGATACTGGCTGTGGGTTTGTTGTATACAGCTTTACTTATGTTAAAGAATAATCCTCCTGTCCAATTCCCTCTAGGACTTTAAACATAAGGTCATGTATTTTATCAAAAGACTTTTCTGTATTGAGATGACTGTGTGGTTTTTATCTCTGAGTCCTGTGGGATGATCCAGTTTGAATTAGGGGATAGTTTTCAGCTAGCATCCCTCAGGGCACAACATGGAAATCATGAGATTCCTCTGACTCCTCCCCAGAGGGAGCAATGTGGCTCAGGCACATGATGCTAGGTAGGGCAGTAGTATACAGGGGTGTGAGAGTGGGGTCTGTGATTAGCTCAGGGATAATATGTCATTTTGCTTATAAAAGTGACTTGCAGCATTCAATAAATCAAATTCTCCATTACCATCATCACAGAATTCCTGGTCCATTATTTTTTGCACATATACAGGCTGAAGCAGGCCTGGATTTCAAGCATAAGTGGTTAGTGGGCTGGATGGGGATTTATCAGATTGCCAGCCTGGTAAGCTAGTGTGGGGAGAGACAGAGACTAATTAGGTCACCAACCTGTGGAGTGGATTGTGAGTGGGTATAGGCTGAAGACTGGCCATCAGCCATTAGCCTGAAATTCCTGTCCAGAGACCAGCAGTTTGGGGGCAGGTGGGAAAGCATGGCCAGATGGGAAATGTTCCACTTCCCAGGCTGAGGACCTGGGTTGGAAGTGGCTCTCAGGTCAAGTTACGAAAGTAACCAACTGACCTCTGTGCTGAGGAGTCAGTTCCCCATAGCGACCCCAGTGGCCACTGCTCCCCTTCCCTTAGCAGGACTCTGCTGTGTCCGTTGGTAGCAAGAGAAGCTTCCTACAGAGTCCATTTATATAATTTGTGACATTAATTGATTTATATATGTTGAACCACCCCTGCATCTCTGAAATAAAACCAACTTGATCATGGTGAGTAATCTTTTTGATGTGTGTGATTTTGCAAGGATTTTGTTGAGAATATTTGCATCTGTATTCATTAAGTATATGGGTCTGTAGTTTTCATTTTTTAGTTGTACCTTTTACTGATTTTGGTATTAAAATGATGCTGGCTTCAAAGAAGGGATTTGGGAGGTTGCCATCTGCTTTTATCCTTTTAAATAACAAGTAATATTGTTTGTAGGTCCTCTTAAATGTTTGATAAAATTCTGCTGTAGATCCATCTTAGCCTGGGTTTATTTTTTTCTTTTAGTTGGGAGGTCTTATATTACTGTTTCAATTTCCTCATATGTTATGGGTCTGTTTAAACTGTTGATCTCTTCTGGGTTGAGCTTGGTGAGTCCAATGATTTCAGATATTTATCCATTTCTTTTAGGTTTACAAATTTATCAGAATATAGATATTTAAAATATCCCTACATAATGTTCTAGATCTTTTTTATTATCTGTTGTAATGTTTCTCCTTTCATCTCTAATTGTATTGATTTGGAGTTGTTCTTTCTTTTGGTTATCTGGGTTAGGGGTCTATCTTGTTCATCCTTTCACAGAACCAGCTCTTGGATTCCTTGATTCTTTGTATTTTTGTTGTTGTTGATGATGTTCTGTTTCATTAATCTCTCCTCAGATTTTTGTTTTCTTCTTGTCTTTTAGGTTTGGGAGTCATTTGTTTTTGTCTTTCAAGTATTTTGAGTTGCAACATTAAGTCATTCATTTGCGCTCTTTCTTTTTTTTAATGTAGGCACTTAGAGATATAAATTTCCCTCTTGTGACTGCTTTTAAAGTATCCCAGAGGTTTTGCTGTGTTGCACTGTCATTTATTTTATTTTATTTTATTTTATTTTATTTTATTTTATTTTAGTCTTTTCGAGACAGGGTCTCCTTGTAGCCCCATTTGTCCTGGAACTCACTCTGTAGACCAGGCTGGCCTTGAACTCACAAAGATCTGCCTGCCTCTGCCTCCCAAGTGATAGGATTAAAGGCGTGCACCACCACGCCTGGCGTCATTTTTGTTTAATTTCAGGAATAATTTTTTTTCTTAGTTTCTTCCTTGACTCATCATTGTTCAGGAATGTGTTGTTTAATCTCCAGGAGTTCCTGTATTTACTAGGGCTTCTTTTGCTGTTGGTATTAAGTTTCATTGCATTATGGTCTGATAGAATGCATGGAATTATTTCAATTTTTTTGTATTTTTTGAGGTTTGTTCTATGTCCCAGTATGTGGTTGATTCTGGAGAAGGTTCTATGGGGTGCTGAATAGAAAATATATGCTTTGGTATTTGGGTGAAATACATAGTAGATGTCTGTTAGGTCCATTTGGTGTATCATATTGTTCAGGTCAGACGCCTCTCTGTTCATTCTTTGCCCAGTTGACCTGTCTAATGGACACAGTAGAGTATTGAAATCCCCTATTACTAGTGTACTAGAGTCAATCTGTGCTTTAAAGTCCCGTAAAATTGTGTTTATGAAGTTCTGTGGGACTGAGTTTGGTGCATATAAATTAATGATTGTGATATCTTCTTGGTTATTTGTTCCTTTGATAAGAATGAAATGGCCCTCTCCATCTCTTCTGATTAGTTTTAGTTTGAAGTCTATTTTATCTGATATTAAAATAGCGACTCTTGCTTGTTTCTTAGTGCCATTTGCTTGTAATTTTTTTCTTCCTTTCACCTTGATATAATGCCTGTCTTTAAAGTTGAGATGAGTTTCTTGCACACAACACAAAGATGGGTTTTGTTTCTTAATCCATTCTACTGGTCTAGGCCTCTTAATTGGAGAGTTCAATCCACTGATATTTAAAGTTATTATGAAAAGATTCATTTTACTTCCCATCATTTTGGTTTCTGGTGCATTCTTGCCTAAGTTTTTATTTTCATATTCATTCAAACATTCTCTGAAGGGATGGCTTTCTGGAGAATTCTTTCTATTTATATCATGAAACATTTTCCTTTCTTCTTCAATTATAATAGACATTTTTGCTGGATAAAGTATTGGGGTTGGCATTTATAACCATTTAGAACTGGGAGTGCTTTAGACCAAGCTCTTCTGGCTTTCATCATTTGCAATGAAAAAAACAACTGCGATTCCGATAGGTTTTTCCTTATAAGTGACTTGTTTATTTTCTGTCACCCTCAGTATCCTCTCTTTGTTTTGAACTTCAGTGTTTTTACTATGAAATGGCATGGGGAATTTGTTTTCTCATTCTGTCTATTTGGTGTTCTATATGATTCTTGAATTTGTAGGATATCACTTTCTTTAATTTGGGAAAATTTTCTTCTATAGTTCTGTTAAGGATCTGATCAATACCATTATTCTGTGTTTCTTCTTCTTCTTCTTCTTCTTCTTCTTCTTCTTCTTCTTCTTCTTCTTCTTCTTCTGTAACTATGAGCTATAGGTTTGGCTTTTTAAAAAAATTTTTTATTAATTTTATTTATTTCTGTATGTGTATGAATGTACTGTCTGCATGCAAGTTTGTGCACCCGTGTCGAGCAATGCCACGGAGGTCAGAAGACGGTCTCGGATTCCCCTGGAACTGGAGTTCTCCCGGAATTGGAGTTTCAGACAGTTCTCGGCCACCATGTGAGTGCTGGGGATCGAACCCAGGTCCTCTGTAAGAGTGGTCGGTGCTCTTAACCGCTAGGCCATCTCTCCAGCCCCAGGTTTGGCTTTTTATAATGTCCACAGTTCCCAGTTATTCCATTCTTGTGCTTTAAAAATTGTTTAATAATCTTTGCTTGATTGATCCAGTTCTTCCATGTTGTCTGCTACTCTTGATATTCTGCTTTCTAGCTCATCCATTATTATTGAGGCTTTCTCCCATCCCTTCCAAATGGTCTGTAGAGTGTTGCACTTGCCATTTCAGCTTGAATTTTCTTCAGTGTTTCTATATATTTTGTGATTTCTTTTAGCAGTTTATCATTATCTTCTTTTAATTTATTCATATTCTCTTTTACTTTTTTCATTTCCTTGTGTGTTCTTTAAATTCTTTTATTTCTTTGATCAGATTTATAATAGTTCTCTTAAGTTCCTGAGTTACATATAGGGAGTCCTCACTATGGGTTCTTACATAGGACTAACAGTATTTGGCAGAGGTTTATCATTTGGGTTTTTCATGTTATTGTTCTTTTTTATATTTTTATTTATTTCTGTATGTGTATGAATGTACTGTCTGCATGCAGGTCTGTGCACCCGTGTCGTGCAATGCCGCGGAGGTCAGAAAAGGGTGTCGGATTCCTCTGGAACTGGAGTTCTCCTGGAATTAGAGTTTCAGATGGTTCTCAACTGCCATGTGGGTGCTGGGGATCAAACCCAGATCCTCTGTAAGAGTGGTCAGCGCTCTCAACAGCTAGGCAGCCCCCATGTTATTGTTTTTTCGTTTTGCTTTTGGCATTTGGATTTCTTACATTGGCTTTGATTCTAGTGTGAAGCTCAGATATTTCTTTGTTGAGTTGAAGACTGACTTTGCTTATATTCTTCAGGTGTTTTTATTGTCTTCTTATTTGGCATACAGATGTGGTTACTTTAGACTGCAAGCTCTCATCTCTAGGCTTGTACTGGAAAGACCAGGACCCATCAGCTAGGCAGTAAATAGCTCCCCTGTGGTGGAGCTATACAATACTTATGCTGTCCCAAACCCTTCATGCCTGCAGAATCCATACCAGGAGGGCTCCAGATGCTCCTGGCCTTGTGGGCAGAAAGACCAGCACTGCTGCTGTGCAGCTGGAGTCCCCCTTGCCAAAGTGAGGTGAGCCCCAGTCACACCCACCCAGAGAGATGCACTCACAGAACTACCGTGTGCCACCCATGGTCCACCGACTGGCCCTCTAGCCACCAAGGTCTGTACCTGGGTCCTATGGGAGGGAGGCCCAGCCCCTTCTAGGGTTGTCTCTGCTGTCTCCTGATGCCCTCAGGTCACATCTGGGGCACTGAGCTGCAGTCATCAATGGTCCAAATGCCCTCGGACCACTTCCTGTGCTTCCCCAATGCTGATGGGGGTCTCTAGGTCCCCCTACTTTGACTTTGCCTCAGCTGCTTGTGCCACCTGCTGCCCTCGCCACCTGCTGCCCTCACCACCTGCTGCCATCGTAGCTGCCATCTTGATCTCTCCAAAATTCTTTATTTAAATATCCATTAAAATAACTGAGGAAGATTTTGGAGCAGAGTGGGTATCCATATGTGAAATCTGGAAGAGATTTTCCTAAAGTCATTCTTTTTTTTTTTTTTGGTCTTTTTGAGACAGGGTCTCCCTGTAGCTCTGGCTGTCCTGGAACTCACTCTGTAGACCAGGCTGGCCTCGAACTCACAGAGATCCGCGTGCCTCTGCCTCCCAAGTGCTAGGATTAAAGGCGTGCGCCACCACGCCCAGCATTTATTTATTTCTGTATGTGTATGAGTGTACTGTCTGCATGCAAGTTTGTGCACCCGTGTCGTGCAGTGCCGCGGAGGTCAGAAGAGGGTGTCGGATTCCCCTGGAAGTGGAGTTCTCCTGGAATTGAAGTTTCAGACGGTTCTCGGCCACCATGTGGGTGCTGGGGATCAAACCAGGGTCCTCTGTAGGAGTGGTCAGCACTCTTAACCGCTAGGCAATCTCTCCAGCCCACTCATTCTTAAAGATGCTCAAACTGGGAACAACAGCCCAGAAATATGTTCTGACCTCCTGACAGTCTCTCACTTCTATAGCTCTCAACCCTGGGAGACTGCTTGTGCACTCAGTTTCATTGATTCTACTTTTACATTAGCTTTCTCGTCTCTCCCACAGTTCCCATCAGCTTTTATGTTAACAGCCCTAAAATGTGTCTCCACATCCAGGTTTTACCCACTCCCACACGTTCTCCACTCTTCAGTCAGATAGTCCTCCAGTGCACTCTACCAAAGCACTAGAACCAAGTGGCTTAGAAAACAGAAGTGTGCTGTCTCCCAGGTCTGGACTCTGGAAATTAGTGACCAGTGTGTGACAGAGCCTCATTGTTTGAGAAGAAGCTACAGAAGGCTTTTGCTGCGGTTTCCCATAGTTCCCACTGGCTCCTCAGCATGTTGCAACACAACTCTCAGCATCACATGATGTTTGTTTCTCTGTCAATTTCTGCTTCCTTCATGGAATCTTTAGAATTAACAACAGGAATCTGATAGCTCTAGGGACACACCTTACTCCAGTATAATGTCATCTTACTAAGCCACATCTAAAAGGAACAGTGTCCAAATGAGGATACATTCTGAGGTGCTGGAGTCAGAACTTTAGCACAGCATTACAAGGGGATACAAGTCCAACTGCAACACTGACAAACAGTATATATGACCCTGAATTTTCCCATTAAATGATTTAGGGATCTTCACTGACTCCAGGATGAAGTCCAAAAAGTCCTAACATGGCTTACTAAGTTCTTCATGATCAGGCCTCTAGGTTTTCTTTGCTTCATCTCTTATAACTCTTTCCCTCACTCTTGCCCAGAAATAAGTTTGAGACCACAGTGGTAATGTGTCCTATGTGGACTCTTTTTGTACATGGTGCTTCTTTAAGTTTCAGTTAATCTTCATCATCTTCCACACTATATCCTTTATGTTGATAGCTGCCCAGCCCACCTTCAGCTCTCCCTGTGGCCCTTCATTGCTTGACTTTCTTTGTACCTTTACCAACACCTGAATACTATACTTTAGTTACAGCATTTTTGTTTGGCTTTCCCTCTTTCTGTTCCAACAATTAACCATAAGTTCCCTTATGCATTATCCTTTTTACACCTGCTCACTGAATCCCAGAGCTTAGATACAGGCTGGCACATGTCAGGCAGGGAATGTTATCAATTGCCTAATTAGTTTGGTCTTTACGCCCAGATCCCACCAAAAGCCTCCTAAGCAGCTCAATTTGCTTCTGTGAGGAGAGCAGAAAAGCCTGAGTCCAGAAAATAAAATAAAACAGGGTAGACCCAAGAACTATTCAGAAATCAGAATCCAAAGGGCTTGACAAGTCAATAAATACCCAGAAGAGAGAAGAGGAGGAAGTAAAAGATGAGTGTTTTCAGAATGAATGATTTCAAAAGCAGGAGCTACTGGCAAAAACAGTCAAGAATGTTAGTGAAAAGAAGGCTTGGAACATCATAAAGTCATGTTCCAGAAATGGATCCACTTTATAATTCTCATTTCCTATAAAGTAGGACTTCATTCCATAATGTGTTATTTTGAAAAAATTAGTGAAGAAACTTGGTAAACTGGCATTCCAAGTCACCCTTTTATTGCCAACAGTGCACATGTACAAGACCATGCCATATGGGAAGGCAAGACAGAGAAGCAGAACAAAGGAGCGCTGGCTTTGATAGATTAAACCCTTGACTTGATAAATGGCTCTTGCATATGAGCAGCAGGAAGACCCACACGCCAAGAAGCAGAGCCAAACATAGCCCCATAGGTTTTTTTTAAAGAGTGAATGCATGATAGAGCAGCACTGTGTTTGGAAGGCCTCAGTTATGATCATGAAATACATATCAGAAGCCCTGTCTCCATTGGCTGATGTGTGAATTTCCTCTCTGGCTAGGAATTTTTGGACATAGAGTAAGCCCAAATGCATATTATAGAATCTACATTTTATAATTCTTCCAGCATAAATGGCTTCAAACTAACCAAGCAAAATCCCAACTATGCTTTTTCTTGTTTGGTAGAGAAGGTGGCAGTCTGTGGGAGGAACTGAACTAGCAGACTTATACTCTTTATCACATAGGGAAATCACAACCTAATAGAGAGCCAATGCATAGCACAGGGCTCATAAAAGGAAAGAGCAAAGTGGAGATTATCATTCATAGGAATTTCTATTTTATTTCTCCACAATCAATGTACATTATTCTCCAACTAGAAAAAATAAATGTTTTCTTTCAAAGAATGCTCACTGGTCCAAAGCTACTTTGGGATAAGCTTGTGGGTTGTTTTTAAGAAAATTTGACAGGATAGCATCTCTACTGAGGGAAGAAATTCATCCATGGTGGGATATTTCTTTTTATTTCATCCCAAATCATTTTGAATGTAAGCAAAAAGAAAAAAAATCTTTATGACTGCTTTGGAAACAACTACAGCACAGGCAATCCTTATCAGCCAGACATGATGCTAAGCATACTGTATAAACCTCTTATTTTAGCTAAAGTGATATGATACTAAGACTACTGCTATTGTTCTCTGTGTATATGTTCATGTGTGTGCAAATGTTCATGTGAGTGTATACGTGATGTTTGCATATGTACATGTTCATGTGTGTGTGTGTGTGTGTGTGTGTGTGTGTGTGTGTGCATGTGCTTGTGCCCATCTGCATCAACCTCAGGAGCCAGAGGTGTTCCCACAATGCTCTCTGCCTTCCTTTTTGAGGCAGGGTCTCTCACTAGTCTGGAGTTCACCAACTGGCTAAACTGCTTAGCCAGTGAGCACACAGGATCTTCCTGTCTCTGCCCCTCAGAACTGGGTTATAAGGCTCATTACTGTGCCTGGATTTTTACATGGCTCCTGGGGATATGAACCCAAGTTTTCATGGCTGCACATCAAGCTCTTTACCCACTGAGCCATCTTTCTAGCTCTAAAGATATTTCTTAAATTGTGAGTCAATGAAGTCAACTTTTGCATGCAAGACTCAGTTCAAACTTTTTAGTTTGTAAGAGTTATGCTTTGTTGTGAAGAATGGTAGTAGAAAAGTGTAATAGCAGATGGGCACAGAGTCAATAATCAACCTGGCAGCTGAGAGAAGATGGCTGAAGAATTGTCTGTACTGGACACATTCCCCAAACCAACGTTCTCCATCTTCTGGACAATACTGGTGAAGCATAACTAATCACCAGAAAGTAAAGAAAAAGAAGATCATCCCTGACACAAGGCCAATGAGTACTACCCCCACAGGCATCACACCTCACCAAATTCACAAGATTTCATGTATGCAAAGGCTGATGGATTATGTGATTTAAAACCAACCAACCCATCAATCAACAAAGCTCCCTCAGCACTGAATAGATTCACACCCATCATATATTTGCATGAGAACTAAGCCCAAAGGTCATCAGGTAAGGAAAATGCTTGGTTATCTGCTCTGGGACACACATGTAATTTAAGGAGCTGAGAAGGATCACTGTCAATGGAAGAGCAGGTTCCTGACTTTATGGAGTTGACAGGACACAGTGGAAGACCAAGACAAAAGATCGAGCCATGGCAAAACCACGGTACCGCTAAGAAGACTGAACCCAAAAGGTAACATCCAGCCAGGGAGACAAAACAGAGGGCCACAGCATCTAGCCTGGAGCGGGAATGGCTCCATGTCACAGTATGTGGAACTGGCTTGGTCTACATTGGGACTACCATGATGGAGTCATAGCAGAACCCTGGCAGAAGCAGGACCACCAGTGAAAGAGGATGGAAGATGTCTGACACCCTCTATTTCAGTAGTACCTTCACAGCTATGAGCCTTATAATTGTGGGAGGGAAATGCTACCCTGGTGTCGGTGGTATCTGGTGGGAGGCTGGAAACAAGGTAAAACAACAGAGTGATACCAAGATACTAAAAGTCTTTGGGCAATATCCATGATTATTTAAGACCTGCCTACTGGGTTTGTGGAGTAGGCTTGGGCTCTGAAGGTCAAAAGGGTCTGAATACCAATGCCTTTGAGACTGGCCAGAGGTGACAAGCTCATGACATAGAAGGTTGATGCCACCTGAGGCCTTTGGGAAGAAAACAGTCTTATTACTAGATGTTTCTGCCCCTTAGGCATGATGGCTCACAAGGCTCTTCATAGTGAAGCAGGACAGTTCTGTGAAGACCCTATACAGGGCACAGGGCACAGGGCACAACACTGTCTCACAGTCTGAGGCCCAGAAATAGATGTCCTTCCTCTAGCTTATCCTAACTCACTTCCCACACCAAGCTCAGTTGTGGACTTCTAACAGGAACCATGGCCAGCTTTCTACAATAAACACTCAGCCTCAGCACAGACAATGAATTTGACAGAGTAATCTGAGGAGGGAAGTGCCCTCATGTGTGGTACCAAGGGGAATTTTTCTGAGAGTGTGAGCTGAGACTTCCCAGGAAGGATGGACCAGCCTTGCAAAGGAGCCTCAACTACCAGGGTGGGAGAAAAGCCAGTAACTTGTGGCAGAAACCGGCCATCAAATCTGTGTCTACAAGGCTACTGGAGGGAAAATGTGGGCGGGGCTCCTTACTGGCCATGGTTCTGATTGAGTGAAAGGCAAAGGAATTCTAAGGAGCGAATGAAGTGATCTGATTTCTACTTTTAAAAGATCTTTAGGGGCTGGAGAGATGGCCTAGCACTTAAGAGTGCCGACCGCTCTTACAGAGGACCCGGGTTCGATCCCCAGCACCCACATGGCGGCCAAGAACCGTCTGAAACTCCAATTCCAGGAGAACTCCAGTTCCAGGGGAATCTGACACCCTCTTCTGACCTCCACGGCATTGCACAACATGGGTACACAGACTTGCATGCAGACAGTACATTGATACACATACAGAAATAAATAAATGCAGGGCGTGGTGGCACATGCCTTTAATCCTAGCACTTGGGAGGCAGAGGCACGTGGATCTTTGTGAGTTCGAGGCCAGCCTGGTCTACAGAGTGAGTTACAGGACAGCCAGAACTACAGGGAGACCCTGTCTCGGAAAAAGAAAAAAAAAAAAAAAAGATCTTTAGAGGACTCTGTGGTGATAGTGAGTGTGGGGTTGAGCAACACTTGGGAGCAGGAGACCAGTCAGGAGTCTAAGTGAAAACTGACAGTGTCATGGGTTAGAGAGAAGCATGGAGAATCAAGGGTAGTGCGTAAGAATACAAGGGTATAAGAAGGATTTAGAATAAACTTAGAAGTTTTATTGGTTTATGAAAATGGCAGTACTAGACTCTCCTCTGGAGTCTGTGATGTCTCTAGCCACTGGTAGTTAGCTAGGTTTATAGAACCAGGTATGAATTGCCTCCTATTGTCTAATTAAACAGCTGTGAAGAGCAGGTGAAGTGAACTGGGTCTAGAGGGTACCTGAAGAGCTAAGAGCAGGCGAAGTCGATTAAATCTGGAGGGATCAATCAGGTTTCCCTTGATTCCATTACAGCTGAAGGTGTAGAGTTCCATAGATTTAAAGTAATAGAATGGGATGAAGTCACCTAGGAATAAAATATCAAAAGGACTCAAGCTCTTTAGGCCTTCAGCAATTAGAAACTCAACAGAGGTAAAGAAACAAGCCAACAAGCCTGGGTAGAGTTCTGAGCCACCCACTATCCTCATTCATTTTATCCTATGAGGCAGGTAATATTTATCCTATAAAAGGGTGCAGTAACATGATCAGATTTTTTTAATACACATTCTCTGTATTTTTTATTTTTATTTTTTATGTGTAGGAATGTACTGTCTGCATGTAGGTTGGTGCACCCGTGTCGTGGTGCAAAGCCACGGAGGTCAGAAGAGGGTGTTGGATTCCCCTGGAATTGGAGTTAAAGACGGTTCTCGGCCGCCATGTGGATGCTGGGGATCGAACCTGGGTCCTCTGCAAGAGCAGTCAGCACTCTTAATCGCTAGGCCATCTCTCCAGCCCAACATGATCAGATTTTAAAAGGCTGTTGGGCATGTTGATTTGACAGATGAAGCTAATGAGTGTGTTTTGGTGCAAAAACCATGACCTGCTGGCATCTGAGGATCTAGCCCATTGGGAGCATAGATGCTTTGCATGCACACAGCCCTGAATCAATTCCAAGAACCACAAAACAAATCTATTGATTAAATAGGAACTAAAGTTATTTTCAAATTATAAAACACCTAAGTAACAAGGTTTTAAAAAAAGGAATGAACTGATCAAATGGGCTATTCAGTCTGCATGAGATCAATGTTTCTTGGGTGTCGTTTCCATTTGTGAACCTCTCAGAGTCCGACTTAGACTGTTTTATCCCTAGTTGTTCTCCCACACTCATGAAAATTTAATAACACTGATAAACTCTTCAGCCAACTCTTGATATCCACAGAGTGTTGGTTCCAAGATGTCCCAGTGATAATTAGAATTCAGATACTCAAGTCCCTTGAATAAAATGGCCTAATGTTTGTGTGTACCTCCATGCACCCTGCTGCCTGTTCTCAGTTGTCTCCAACTTATCTACACTACCCAGTGCAATATAAATGCTATGTACATAGAGTATGTATTGTTAATTTGAAACTTATTTTTCAAATATGTTCAGATGACAGTTGGGTGACTTGGGTGCTTCCAGCTATTTCTATTTATGTACTATTACTTTTGGAATGACCACCAAAAACCTTTTGCCTTCCTCCACTCCCGCTTCCCTCAAATCAGTTAACACACCTGGATAAAACACCATCCTGGTTGAGAATACAATGCATGGTTTATAACTACAGAGGGTTGCTGTACTTAGATGAAATTTCAGGACTCACTCATAGTTAAAGTGATCATCTACTTGCTGACCAGATAACCTTTTTTTTTGAGGAAAAAGGGGACAGTACTGATAGCTATAGTGGAGCAGAAGGAAGGTGATAGACTATCCAGGAAAATTGGGATATGTGATCTTTGTATTCATCCTGAATTCTGAAAAGAAATAAAGATAATGTCAAAGATAAATTTGTCCATAATGGACAAACAAATCCAAATCCTGGTCGACAGAAAATTTGTCAGTGAGGAAATATGAAAAATTTAACAAAGAGAGAAAAAGAAAAAAATGCAAAGCAACATAGAAGTTATTAACTAATATGAAAACAGATATAGTGGGTTTAAAATGTACCATATAGAGTATTAGACATACTTTACTAAGACATTTGAAATTTTAGATAAAAGATTATCTCCTAGGCATGCAAAATTAGAAAATTTTATTACAGAAATAGGAAAAATAACAGTACAGAGAATCATGAAATAACTTTAAATGTTGCCAATGAAATACTTTCCAAAAAACTTAGATGAATGCATCTCTTTGGAAAAAACAATTTATATTATCAGAAAACCAAGCCATAATATAATGACTACATGATATGGTTGCTTTCCAAGCTGAAAGAACATTATTCAATGTATAAAAACCTTGAAAGAACTTCTGTGCACAGACACATCTATAACCCAATCTCATGTATGAATATGAATGTTCACATCCAAAAGAAACTCTAGTAAACATCTAAGTGCAAGCTGAGTAGTATGTAAGATACAGGACAAGACTGCCTTGCTTCTCCAATTAAGTTCTACTCTGATCTTTTCTGCTTCATTTTAACACTTTTCTTAGTCACATGAACCAAAAGTGAGAGGCAAGCATGCTGCGATAAATTCTTCAGATTATAAAAGTGAAAAATGTGTCAGAAAACTGTGATGTGTTAGAAATAGCAGGCTCATTTATTAGAAGAATAAAGTTCCAGTAAGCTAGTATTTGCTTTACATTTGCCAGGCCCATAATAGTATATATATACTAAATCAGGATTGCACTAATATTTCATGTTTTAGATGAGACAAAACCATAAATGTAATTTGTGATCATACTTTTGACCCCTATTAGAATTGATGTAATAGAAAGATGAGCTAAACCACTCCCTTTTTTGTTGTTTGTTTGTTTTGAGACAGGGTCTCCCTGTAGCTCTGGGTGTCCTGGAACTCACTCTGTAGACCAGGCTGGCCTTGAGCTCAGAGATCCACCTGCCCCTGCCTTCCAAGTGCTAGGATTAAAGGTGTGTGCCACCATGCCTGGCAAGCTAAACCCTTTTTAATGGGCACTGAAAAACAATATCTAAAGTTGATAAATATATAACAGGAAGCAAGGGAGCATGTTTATTTTCTACCTGCCTTGCTGTAAATCTAAGATGTGATTCATATTTACCCACCTTGTTTTAAAATATTTATTTATTATTTATTTAATATGTATGTTGTATATGCCTGAGTGCACGTATGTACACTAGGTGCCTGCAGGAACACATGGAGGTCAGAAGAGGGCATCAAGTCTCCTAGAACTGGAGTTATAGGCAGTTGTGAACTGTCATGTGGGTACTGTGAACCAAACCCTGGTCCTTTGTAAGAGCAGTAAGCACTCTTAAATGCTGAGCCATCTCTCTAGTCCCTACCTATTTATCAGTAATTGTTTTTTTTTTTTTTTTTTTTTTTTTTTTTCAACAGGGTCTCGTTGTAGCCCCAGCTGTCCTGGAACTCACTCCGTAGACCAGGCTGGCCTTGAACTCACAAAGATCCACCTGCCTCTGCCTCCCAAGTGCTAGGATTAAAGGCGTGCGCCACCACGCCCGGCTAGTAATTGTTTTTTGAGACATGGTCTCCCTATGTATCCCAGGCTAGCTTGGAACTTGTGACTCTCCTCCCTCAGCTTCCAAATGTAGACATTACTGACATGGGCCCCCATATGCACTTTTATGGTTCTTTTATTGTACTGGCCATTGCATTGAGCCAAAGAACACTGAGTCAAGAAAATATTTTCAAGGTGTATCACTCTAAGAACACTTCCATATTCTCATTCTTAATCTTCTTAATGAGTATCAGTTATGGCATTACAAAATGAACATTTAAATGTCTGTTTTGGGACCTAGTATTTATATATCATGTGAGGGACATTTGAGCATGATTCATCTATATTAAGCTTGTTTTTTTTTAAAAAATCAAGATGTTGAAATAAATTAGGTTTTTATCTCTTTGCTATTGCTATTTATTTACCTATTATTTATTTATTTTTTAATTTTATTTATTTCTGTATGTGTATGAATGTACTGTCTGCATGCAGGTTTGTGCACCCGTGTCGTGCAATGCCGCGGAGGTCAGAAGAGGGTGTCGGATTCCCCTGGAACTGGAGTTCTCCTGGAAGTGGAGTTTCAGACGGCTCTCGGCCTCCATGTGGGTGCTGGGGATCGAACCCGGGTCCTCTGCAAGAGCGTCGGCACTCCTAACCGCTAGGCCATCTCTCCAGCCCCTACCTATTATTTTTAGACAGGTTCTAATGTATATGAGGCCAATCTGGAACTCACTACATCTAGCATGACCTTGAACTTCTGATCCCCCTGCCTCCATCTCCCAAGTGCTCCTCTTATAGTCTGTATCACCATGCTTGGACTTTTTTATTATCAGTTTCTAATGAAATTAATAGGATAATTTATATATGGATCTCGTATACCTACTCTTCCCAGTTATTAACATTTTGATAGAGTTATCTCATTTTGATATTTCCTTATATGCATATTTTTCTAAACTATTAAGAAATATAGAGTTCATGATCTTTCAGGATCTGCATCATAAACACAGGGAAAACTTAAAAGTAAAACAATATTTTTTGTGGTACTGGAGAGATGATTCAGCAGTTAAGAGCATTTGCTGCTCTTGCTGAGGATATGAATTCAGTTTCCAACTACCATACCAGGCACTCACAACCACCTGTGACTCCAGCTCCAGGGGATTTGATGCCCTCTTCGGGACTCCATGTCCCCCCCACATGCACATGTGCATACCCACAAATATACACATAACTGAAAATAAAATATTTTAAAAACCGATATTTGTAATATACAGACCACTTTCAGATCTTTCTTTTTAATTTTTTTTCCACTTTCAAATCTTTCTAATCAAAACATATAAATCAAAGCAGGGCATGGTGGCTTTAATCCAGCACTTGGGGGCCAGAAGCAGGCAATCTCTGTGAGTTCAAGGCCAGCCTGGTCTATATAGTGAGTTCCAGGATGTATAGGACTACAGAGAGATCCTGTCTCAAAAAGACCATATATATCCTGTTCACTATTTTTCAGTTTTCATAATCAAGCTTTGCATAAAACTTGTAAGCTTTCAATGTGTTTCTAGGTCAGATTATTTGCAACCTTGACAATGAAAGAGCAGGAAAGTGAATACCTTCAGCTGTGGATAGACCAAAGGGGATGCTTAAGAGGTGACAGAACCAGATACAGACCTCTAAGTCTACCACTAAAACTACAAAGCAAAGCAACAGGAGAATCAAACTACTACAAAATTATCAGGCTTTTGGGAGAGAAGGAAAAGAAATGTTGGAAATAGGAGCCAAGTTCCTCCATTTTTATAGGGGGGTATCAACAAACAATGTCTAAAGCTGGTAAATCAGTGAATAACAAAATAAGGGAACAGAGCAGTGCTCCCTTATCTTGGCACCACGCGCAAAGTTTCAGTTTCCTGTGGCCAGTGGGGGTCTAAAAATATTAAATGAAAGATTCCATAAATAGACAGTTCATAGATGTTAAGTGCTCTGCTGTTGTGAATAATGTAAAGAAGTCTTGCCCTGCCTGGCTCTGCCCCACACATGATCTGAATCATACCTTGACAGCCTCTCCAAGCTATCTATACTGCCTTTCTTAGTCACTCAGCAATCTATCTCCATTATCAGATCAATGGCCATGGTAGTATAGCTTGTAGTAGTTAGCCTTCAATGTCAACTGATTAGATCCATAATCACCCAGGAGATACACTCTGGGAGCATCTATTAGAGTGCTTCTAGAGAGGTTTAGCAAAGCAGAGAAGGCCCATCTGAAATGTGGGTGGTATCATCTCATGCATTGGGGGACCTGGAGTGAACCAAAAGAAGAAAGGAGGAAGCCATGAAGCATCAGCATTCGCCTCTAAGCTTCCTGACGGTGGGTACAAGAAGACCCACTGCCTCACGATCGGCCATTGCAGCTGCAGCCACTCTCCCAGTCATACTCCTCATCACAGTGACTGTATCCACAAACCGTGAGCCAATCAATCCTTACTCTCTTAACTTGCTTCTTGTCAGGTATTTCATCACAGCAATGAAAAAAAGTAATTAACACATAGCGCTTGGGTTCCAGTAAACCTCACTTTACCACATAATGGCCCCAAACCCTAAGAGCAGAGATACAAAGAAGAGACTGCATATCAAACCTTGAAGACAGATAAACTCCACCTCTGAGTGCCAACCTTCCAGGGCATATAGAAAACAAAGCCTAGAAAATAATACATATTATATACAGAAAGTTCAGATCTGCAGCTTCAGACATGGACTAGGGGTCTTGCGACACACCCCCTGATGTGTGAGAAGGGAATGCTCTGTAGAGGATGGCTTCATCTCAAAGCATGAATCCAGCTGCTCTGTGCATTTTCCCACAGATCTTACATGCTCTGTGCCCTGTGTACCTAGAATTGCTTTCCTTCCCTGGGAGTTCCTCTTCTTGGACATGAAGAATGGTCTCAGAGCTGGGAACGAGGGGCAAGGAAATGAAAGGATTGGGAGGACAAGTTGAAGGGACACAAAAGGGAATATGCACAGAGCAGCACAGAACTAAAGGTGAGCTGTCCTGCTGTGGAACACCCCCCTCCAGCTTTGGACAAGGCCTTCAAAGTCATGGACACTAGTGAGGATTCCACCTGAAAAGGAGAAGAGGAATTTACCCTCACCAAGGTGAGTTTAGGTCAGATAGTAGGGAGGAAATTTCCCTATGAGTGTCCAGTAAAAAATCTCCTTTCTAGTGGTGCTTGTCCTATTGAATGCAATATAAGTAACTGCCAGAAGAATGGATTTTTAAAAAACAAATCAAAAGTCTGGAGACTATTACTAAGAGAAACCAGAATCAGCAGGAAGAATTGCTTTTTCTTCAATTCCTAGATTCTTTATTGTGGTCATTGATTTCTTTTGTAAACTTTTGTATTTATTCTATTTTTGTTTATGTGTATATGTATATCCATGTGTATGTGAGCACAGTGCCCACAAAGCCCAGAAGAGGCTGTCAGATCCCCTGCAGCTGGAGTTGCTGGCAGTTGAGCTGCTAAATGTGAGTGCTGGGACCTAAACCTAGGTCCTCTGAAAGATCAGCTGCTCTGAACCTCTCACTGAGCTATCTCTTTAGCTCCCTCTTCTGTGAAAACTTAAAGAGATGATTGAAACTAATAATTTTTACTATTGAATATCTACTAAGAAACATCTACTATTATTGATGCACTAGATATACTTTCTTTTTTTAATGTGACCTTTTTAAAAATTTTATTTTTTTGTGTGTATGAATGTACTGTCTGCATGCAGGTTTGTGCACCCCTGTCGAGCAATGCCGTAGAGGTCAGAAGAGGGTGTTGGATTCCCCTGGAGCTGGAGTTAAAGACAGTTCTCAGCCGCCATGTGGGTGCTGGGGATCGAACCCAGGTCCTCTGAGATGGCCTAGCGGTTAAGAGCGCCGACCGCTCTTACAGAGGATCCGGGTTCAATCCCCAGCACCCACATGGTGGCCGAGAACCGTCTGAAACTCCAATTCCAGGAGAACTCCAGTTCCAGGGGAATCCGAGACCCACTTCTGACCTCTGCGGCATTGCACGACACGGGTGCACAGACCTGCATGCAGACAGTACATTGATACACATACAGAAATAAATAAAATTAAAAAAAAAATTTAAATTGCAACCTTCTCCACCAACCATCTCCGTTTTCAAAGTTCTTCATTTTCAGGAAAGAAAAAAGATTAGAAAAATCTGTCACACAATGGCAACTTCAATTTCTGTAGCTTTGCTGTGTCTTGGGAGATCTTGGTCTCTGGTGCCCTGGAAGAGAAGAGACTCATCCTGGAATGGAAAAACTGAGCTTTGAGTGAGCGAGTGGAGACTTGGTACTGTGCTTTTGAAAGGTTGCCAACCTCTGCTCCGCTGTCTTTTCTATCTTAACTCTCAGGTGTTTTGTAGAATGAGCAATTTGCTGAGAAAAATACTTCCACATTTGAAAATGTACAAAAATCACAGGTGGTCTTGCACACTAAATTAGACTTTCAGAGTAAATCAACGGGGTCAAAAAAAACCCACGACTAGACCAGTTGCTGCTAAGTCATAAGTTATTTCTGCCAGCTGCCCAGTAGAGGAAGTTGGAAAATAAATAATGGAGGACATTGTTCAAGTGTATTCTACATGGGCTATTTTAATTTGTGGGACTCTCTAAGAATAAAATATCCTTTGTGGTAAACACTTGCTTTGTGAGTCTGTAGGCTTTTAACACAAACAAACACTGTCTTATTGTAGAAGTACTGCCACAGTCTGCAGAGAGCATTCAAATCAAATACTAATAGATTTTCAAAGTTTGATTTCGACTAAATTTAGAAACTCTTACTTTAGAGGTAAGATTCTCAAATAAAAATCAAGCACAAATATTAACACATTAAACACTGTGGGTCAGACATTATGCTGACTACTTATTGGAAGTTCCCACCCCAAGATGATGTTGGGTTGTTGAAAGTTACAATAGAGATAAAGCACACCCATTCTTGTTTCTCATCTTTTGCTGTCACTCCAGTACTTCTTTAGCATAGCACCATGTCTACTTGCTCTGTAATACTTTTGACAGTTTGTGATCGAATTACATGTTTACTGTCTCCTCAGCCATCTACATTATGATTTCCAGGAGGTCCAGGACAGGATCTCACCTGACACATGTCCCCTGTCCACTGCTTAGGGTCTGACATCTAGTGGCTACTGCAACATTCTGCTAGATGAATGAATGAATGCACCATCTGAAGCCAATCTCATAGATGCTGTAAGTGCTGTGTAAAACCTCCTCTCTTCACTATCACATTTACCACAGAACACCGAGGATTCCTCTATTGCATAGCATTAACACACTTTCAGTACTTTAAGAAAAATAAAAGGCAAAAAATATCAAAGGAGTTTGAAGATAGAAGGACTTGTTTGGTCTACAGTTCCCCTTTGTACTCCGTAGGGTTTTGCTGTAGATGCCAAGGAGAAGAAAGAAGCAGGACAGGGATTTCTTCTGACCTTGAGGACAGGGAAGCTGTGCGTACACCAGCATCTGACAGAGCATGGTTCTAAAAGCCTGTCTCTAGCTATTCATCCTGGCTGCATGCCTGGTTTATTTCTGGGTTGGACTACTTTCCCAAGCTTTCTAGGATACAGATTCAGCTCCCACAGAACTCACAGCACACACTGATAGGAACCTATTTTATTTTCATTTCTCCAGATTTGGTGTTTCCCATCATCCCTAGCTGTCCTTTGCTTTCCTCTTATAGCCTCTCCATGCTGAGAGACACCAGATACGAAGGGACAGGTGGGAGGCAGGAGATGCAGGAGCTTTCCCTGACACAGGTGTGGCTGGAAATGCCCCCTTTTGTTACTCTGCATCTAAGAAGAGAAAGCTGCCTGGCTCACACAGTTCTGATGCTATTTCATTTGTCTTGGCACGTAGAAAAAGAAAGCTTTAAGAAATTCACTTAGGGAAAAAAAAAACATGTAAAATGATAACTGTGACATCTAATCTTGGCTGTCAACTTGACACAGTTTGGAAGAGGAAACTGCAATTGAGGAATTTCCTCCATCAGACTAGCCTGTGGGGATGTCTGTGGGGTAGGAGGGCCCAGCCCACTCTGGGTATAAAACAAACTCCTTCCTCCCCAAGTTGTTTTTGGTCAGGAACAGAAAAGCATTCTGGAACAGTAGCCAAATTATTAAGAACAAATACTGTACACGTGGACTCTTCAGCTTAGACTGAAACACCCTTTATCCATAGCCTTACAAGGGTCAACATTTCAGCATCTTTGGTAAAAAAATAGATTATTTCCTCAAGTGTCACAGAAAGGAGTGCATGGATTAGATTTCATATATTTTTCTTTTCTTATCTTATATTTTTCTTTTCTTATATTTTTCTTTTCTTTTTTTTGGTCTTTTTGAGACAGGGTCTCCCTGTAGCTCCAGCTGTCCTGGAACTATTTAGACCAGGCTGGCCTTGAACTCACAGAGATATGCCTACCTCTGGCTCCTGAGTGCTGGGATTAAAGGTGTGCACCATCATGCCCCGTGATTTCATGAACTTTCACTGCTTCCTTTGGCAGAGCTTGGTTACACTAGGGGGCCTGGTGTGGATGTGGCTGCGGAGCCACTGGACATCCAGGTCAGGGAGAGAGCAAGGCCTTTGAATCCGTCATCTCAATGTCCTTGACTTCATCACCCCTGAAAATCCTCTTTACCACATAAAGAGAAATTCTCACAGCCCCATCTATACTGTGGAGACTCCTCCTAGACCTAGGTGTAAGGACCATGGAGGCAGTGCTCTCTCATGAATGTTCTAGAAGGTGTGTCCATTTGAAGAACACACATAGACCCCCTTCATGTTGAGAAAATGCTCCTATTGGGACTTTGTGCCTCAGGGTCTTGGGACACAGCTGTTTATATTATGTATATAAAAGTAAAGGTCACCTGTGGTTACACAGCCAGCACACAGAGGGACAACACTCTTGATGACTAGTGTTTGTGCAGTGCTGTGAAGTTCACTCAAAACTCTCATCCCAGCCAGGGAGATGCTTATCCATGTCCATACCCACACCTTTGAATCCCTGAAGCAAGTTCTCAGCTGAGAACATGGACTCTCACTATTTCCTCTGCTGAGAACACTCTTCCTTCAGGTTTTGCTAATTAAGTACCTCATCACAGAATCACGGCATGCCTCACAGACAATAGCTATGGATCTCAGCTTCCTTCCCTGGCTTCCTTGTCTGTCCTTACACTTATCTCTTATGGATTGCATGAATCTTTGTTTCCTGGTTGTTTAGTATCAGCCTCCTGACACTGGATTAGAAGATTATTCTACTTTGTTTTTTATTTATTTATTTATTTATTTATTTATTTATTTATTTATTGGTCTTTTCGAGCCAGGGTCTCCCTGTAGCCCCAGCTGTCCTGGAACTCACTCTGTAGACCAGGCTGGCCTTGAACTCACAAAGATCCGCCTGCCTCTGCCTCCTGAGTGCTAGGATTAAAGGCGTGCGCCACCACGCCCAGCCTTCTACTTTGCTTTTCTATTGTTTTGACAAAATACTCTGACCAATGCTGTTCGAGTTTCCTTTCAATTGCTGTGACATAACACTGGTCAAAATCAATTTGGGGAGGAAAGGGTTCATTTGTCACACTTAGGGAGCCCAACATAGGAACTCGGGTTAGGAAACTAGAGTAAGGAGCTGAAGCACGGGGTATGGAGGAATGTTTCTTAGTGGCTTGCTCCCCTGGCCCATGCTCGGCCTGATTTCTTGTACAACATGGGACCACCTGCCCAGGGGTGGCACCACCTACAATGATCTGGGCCGTCCCACATCACTCAACAATCAAGAAGATGCCCCTCAGACATGGCCACAGGCCAGTTCAAAAGAGGAAATTTCCCAATTGAGGCTCCCTCAATCCAGGTGTGTCAAGTTGACACTAAAGCTATCCAGCACAAATATCAGCTTGGGGAAGGGTTTATTTGCCTTATATCGCCTGGGTCACAGTTCATCAGTGAGGGAACCCCAGGTAGGAACTCAGAGAAGGAACCTGGAGGCAGGAGATAAAGCATAGGCCATAGAGGAATGCCGTTTACAGGCTTGCCCCCCTGGCCCGTGTTCATCCTACATTCTTAGACAATATGGGACCACCTGCCCATGGGTGACAATGTCCACCATGATCTGGTTCTTCCCACATCTCTCAACAATCAAGAAAATGGCCAGTAGACACGCCCACAGGCCAGTAGACATGCCCACAGGCCAGTCCCATTGAGGTAGTTCCCCACCTGAGGCTCCCTCTACCCAGGTGTGTCAAGTAGACAACTAAAGCTGTCTAGCACAAGCAGAAACTTAGTCTGCATTGTTCACATTCTATCTCAAGTGTCCTAGACTAGTCAATACACAGGGAACATCCAATTACAGTAAATGATTGCTAATGAATACCTGAGGATGTTTATAATGGGACAAGCCTTGCATCACAGTACAACACTCCCAAAGAAAAGGGCATTGCTCTGTGGAGTTTCTACTTGTTGGAAACTGGATGGCCGAAAGCAACCAAAGTCTTTTTCCTAAAGCTAAGGAGGGCAGAGGTAGGGAATGGGTCTTGCTGGGCTGAAATCCTGGGATCAGCTGTCTGTACTCATTCTGGGTACTGCAGGAAAAATCTATTCCCTTTCTTTTTCTGGCTTCTAGAAGCTTCCTGAATTCCTTGGCTAAAAGTCATTCTTCACCTTCTTTTCATCTTCAAAAAATGCCAGCAGGGCTCTTGAACACTCAGAATCAGACCCTTTCTCCATTCTTCACTTCTGAGGACCCCATGGTTAATAAAGACCATGATCCTTTCACAACGTCTTTGATTCATCACTCCTGCAAGTCCTTTGCCATGAAGAGGAACATATCCATAGGCTTCAGGGATTAAAACCTGAACATCTTTAGGGACAGTTATTCTGTCTACCACTCTTATTATCCATCAGCAGAACTGAGGCCATATCACAGATTAGGCCTTCCAACCTCTCCATTGTTGATCAGAACATAAAGAATGGAAGGCTGGGAATGACCCAGTGACAGACAGGTAATCAGTGACATGGGCATCATCTTTGGTCCCTCCCTTTGGTCCCTCACCTCTCCCTCTAGTTATGAAAACCATGTCCAGACATTTATATGTCTCACACAGGGAAAACCACCCCAGTGCTATAAGGGAAGCAGCCCCAGCCCCAGCCCCAGTGAGGGACAGGGATGTCAAGCCTCCAAGGCATCAGTTGTTCAGGAATGCGGCATTCTAAGAGCCTTGAATTTACCCCCATTTAGGTGCCTGTCATTTACAATACAGGACTCAAGACTGAAATGCATTTGGCTGCACCGAGCATAAAAGTGCTTTCCCATCCTGCTGGCAAAACATAATTAACCAAATGACAATGGTTTTCACATGCACATTGATTCCTCTAATTTCAAGTCTCCATTACTAGATAAATCAAGAGCAGAATTCTATTTATCAGCAAAAGCCTCTTCTCCTGGCAGCTTTTTGTTAAATATATTAATCCTAGAAGAGTAATACTTCTCCTCAGCTTTGCGAAGCAGTCCACCCATAAAGATGTTAATAGCCAGAGCATCATTTGCAGTATGCTGCTTCTCCATTAGCTCCCCACGCAGGGCAGCTGTCTGCTTTGCTGACTAGAAGGTGCAATGTAGGCGGTAGCTGGTCCATCGAGGAACACGCGCGGCTTAGCCCCTTGCAGTGTTCTTGTGATGGCCTGGATGAGAACCACCTCACATAGCCCTTTGGAAAGGACAGGAGGGTCAGTGCCACCTTGACCCCAGTTCAAGGGGTGACACCCCCCACCCATTGCATAGGATCAACTTAGACTGCAAATTACACAAAATGGAGCTGAGGAGGTAGGGCAGTGTGTTCTGTCTTTGCTGTACAAGCACGAGGACCCAAGTTGTATCCCTGGAGACCATGTAAAAGGTCAGGAATTGAAGTAAGTGCTTGTAATCCCAACACTGGGGAA
Organism: Rhizomys pruinosus; assembly: GCA_009823505.1. Classification (NCBI taxonomy): domain Eukaryota; kingdom Metazoa; phylum Chordata; class Mammalia; order Rodentia; family Spalacidae; genus Rhizomys; species Rhizomys pruinosus. The sequence continues at coordinate 2,178,462 of VZQC01014308.1, forward strand.
GTAGAGATGGGAAGATCCCTGGTGTTCATTAGCTAGCCAGCCTGGAGTATGTGGCGAGCTTCAGACAAATGAGACACACTGCCTCAACAAACAAGGACAGCTCCTGTGCAAGGACACCCAGGATTGACCTCTGGCCTCTACACATATGAACAAATATGTGTATGTGTCCCCCAATGCACATGTGCATCCATAAGAACACACACACACACACACACACACACACACACACACGGGTCAAAGTCCCTGTGTTTCTCAAGCCTCTGAGGTTCTGGCAGTCTTATCATCCTTGGTGAGGGTTAGGCTTCTCAAACACACAAATCCTCTGGAAATCTTGTTAAAATGCAGATTCTGATTAGGTAGGTCTGAGCTATACCTTGAGAGTTTACATATCTACCAGCACCAGGTGATGGTAGCTCAAAGGTTTCAAGCAAGTATAAGAGAACCTGCTCTTAACTACCCAACCCAACACAAAGGGGAATTCTCTACCCCTTTCTGCAGCACTCTAATTGCATAGTGCTTCCATATTTGCTGTCAGCCCCACCAGTGGCCCTCCTATCTCCAAGCCAACAGCTCAAACCCTAGTATCCTGCAGGCCCTGAGCCAATATTCAATTGCTGACCTGGCAGCCGGAGTCCTGGGGCAGCGGGCAGATGAATGGTGGGATTCTACCTCTGAGCAGATTCAGCTCAGTCTTGTTGGATTAAACAACAAGAGGGGCCAGATGCAGGAGAATAGCAAGCAAGTCTGAAGATTAGAAGCTGGGCTCTGCGTGAGGGACCTGTCAGTCCCCCAGCCGTAAGCAGATATGACGGCTGGGGCCGAGAAGCCGATGTTCCTCATGGGCCTTAGGGATGAGACCTGCTTGTCTTTGCTTGGCAGCATTAGTTTAGCTGTTGGAAGCCCCAGCTGCAGTCAAGCATTTTGAAATACTGTTGTTTTTTAAGCCCACAGAGCTGTTCAGTCCCATGGTAGGGAAGAGCTGGGCAGATGGCTGCATGTTTCTCATTCAGAGCTGTGATTCCACTCAGCTCTCTGTGTTGTCCTTTTGGGCTTTGATTATAGAGCTCACTTTTCCCCTGCTTTATATTTTTCTCATCAAACAGGTGGTGATAACAAAGTCTCACTTCTCCAAGTTCTGGGTCTGTGTATTACCTCATATAGATATTTAACAAGAGGGAGTTGAGATCTTGAGGGAACCCTTCCTTCTCAGTAGGTCTTTATTGTCTGGACTATTGAAACTTCTAGAGTCTTAACTTTCCTTAGCAACATAATGGACTTAACTCAATGATTATCTCATGAAGTTCTAAAGAGATCAAAGAAGACTAGACTGCTGTAAGCTGGCCAATGTGCTGAGATTCCATCAACCACAAGGAAGCAAATGGAATACTAAACACCTTGGTTAGACCCAGATTTACACAGTGTTTAGAATTAGAGGTCTTGCTGCTGCCTTGGGTTTAGTTACACAGGAAACTATAACGGTACTCCATAGCCATGAAATGTGTTTTGCAAATTTATAAGATATCAAGAAAGGTATTTTGTATCAAAGTTCTATTGTTACAATACATAATTGAAATGATGCTAAAAAAGTTCAAGATTACTGAACTCTGCTTTGATTCTGTTATGGAAATGCAATCTGCCCAGTGTGCCTCTTGGTGAGCTAATGGCCCTCTAAGGAAATCCACACTGAGAAACTGCAGCCTCTTCCCAGCCTTCTGGGCTGGCTTCTGAATTTTAATCTTTGCCTCTGTCAGAAAGGCTTTGGGAATGTGACCTGCCGACCACATTTGCTCATTATCCTTCCCAGAAACACGATTCCTTATTAAAGTCCATGGGTCTGTTCAGCTATGGCACTGCTGGCTGGCCTAAAATTGGAAAAAATGAAAATAGCAAGCAAGAAGAAAACAAGCTTTCATAGTTCCTTTGGATCAATAAAATTAATATTTTTGATTAAGAATAAGTCATTCTTCCAGTATGGTTGTTAGATTTGTAATCACTCTAGCCTGGGTGGAATTTTTTTTATCAGAAGAGATAAAAAATTCATTCATTTCAGTATTTCTTGAGCATCTACTATTTGTTAAAAGCCTTAATGAACTGCTTGCTTGAGCTTTATTGAGAGAAGTTTCAGGCAGGGTTCCACCCCCCAAATGATAATTTAAAACAAGTAGATGCTTTATCAATTTATAAAAAATGCAGTTTTCTGGACTGAAGTAATAAAGCCAGTAGAGGGTTGGATGACATCTGCTTAAGCATGTCGAAGGAGCTAAGGTAATTCCGTGACTGCATTTAATTACGGGGCACACACTGGGATGGATGTGGGGCTTTTTAACCACACCCACTCCTGAGACTCAGATTACCCTGTAAATCTGTGGTTTTTACATGATGGTGTTAAGACCAGGAGAATCAGGCAGTATTTGGAGACAAGCTACAAAGGTGACTTGAGGGAAAGGGAGGGACAAAAGAGGGGGTGGGAGAAGAGGGAAAAGGAGAAAGGAGAGGAAAGAAACCGAAATGCAGCATTGAAATGCACAGACCTAAAGTATCTCATCATGGGCTTCTTCCTGAGTGTAGGCACCACTGGCAGAAAAGGCAGGGAGGGAGTGAAGAACGGAGCAGGGCAGCACAAAGAGCCTGCCTGTCAGGGAGCCAGGGTTCATATGGGGACCCAGTTCCACATGCAAGCTGTAGAAACAAGTCCTCACAGCAGCAGTGCTAGAAACGGGAACACGAGTGCACAGAGAAGGGCCCTGCTGGAAAGGCATGAGGTAAACAACTCACTGTATTAAACAAGGTGAGTTGCAGAGTGGGGCGACATAGGAGTTAGAAAGTTCAGGAAAGTCTGAAGTATTCTGTGTAATCTAGAAATCAAAGTGATTTACTATCGCTTAAGCCTTGATTGCCACAGAGAGCAGGTCCAAAAAGAGATGAGCCTGGATAGGTGGACAGATATTGTACAATTGCATAGTGTCAAGGATCACATATGGATTTACACACAATCAGGCTTTCACCTCGAAAGGAGCCATCAGCCTTGTAACACTCAGTACAGTCTGGCCCTATGGAAAGCCCAGCACATCCTACCTTTATTTCTTTCTAAGGAAGTAGTATCAACTTTGTTCTACAGAAGGCAACTTCAGAGTACAGTGAGTTAGTTAATAAGTCCCTTCTCTCAATCTGAACATGTGATGAACCTCGGGGAATCAATCTAACAATGTGCCTCACTCAGCTTTTCTGTTTCTGATTCCCTTTCATTAATTAGAACATGAGAGAAGGAGAGAACGAGTATGTAAAGAGATGCAGCCCTGCTTTGGACTTCCGGGAAGAGAAATGAATGGGATGCTGACTCCAGATGTTGGTGAATTAGTAACGAAATCCCTTGGACAGCACTTTAGCAGATTCAACTCCTGAAAGAGCTCTTAAATAGGTGCCTTTTTCCTTTTGGGGGTCACCATCATCATTAACCTGGGTAAGCTCCATTATACAGTCTCACTATGTAGAAGACTTCTGCCCACACCAAGCTGTACTAACCCTAAATCGGAGAAGTTGTGAGTACAAGGAAATTTATAGCTCTAATGACTTTAACAAGTCTGAGCTGATTAACTGAGGGCCGTGAACTGAAATCCTTGTGTTCCAATCAATCTTCCGGGAAGCTTCATGAAATCACACTTAAGGGAGAACATTCAGTATGATATTCTATGCAGGAGTCTTCATAAACTCAGAGGGATAATCGGAAAAGACACAACACACTGGCAAGCTGAGTGATTATTAGCTAGTAATTCTTCAGAAGCCAGACTTTTTCGTAAATAGATGTCTACCTTTACATATATATATATATATATATATATATATATATATCCCACAAGTCTTGACGCTTTAACAAGCACATGATATCGAATTCTGCCCTAATCCACTGAAGGTGGAAGAAAAAGACAGAGGTGGAACACTGTCATGCTAGAGATGGAACATCTGTCATACCAGAATGGGAACCTGAAAGCAATGGATAAATGGAAGGCGTGAAAGATGAGGAGTGGATGGCCCGCTATCCAGCATTTATGTAGGTGCATTGCAGAGCACTTAGGAAATGGTGGTTATGGCTAAAAAGTAATTGTAAGGAAGTAGCATTGGAGCAGAAAAGGGGAAGCAAAAGTTCCATTGCTCATGGCTTAGAATTGATGAAGGAAGCAGAATGGTTGTGTGTCCAGAGTGACTATAAATGGGAGAACATCTGGATATGGTCCTCTGGGCATGTTTGCCTGATGAGTTTTCTATTAATATTCCATGGCATAAACATGTCCTCATCAACCATAGAAAACATCCACTTCTTTTTCTTCCTTCTTCCCAGTATTCCTTAGCAAGCAATCCTTCAAGACATCAACCTATGTGGGTGCTCATATCTCCCCCCAGTGGCCAGGTAAGACCATTGCATATCTGAGTGACAGCATTCAGTGTGGTCAACAGTCTCTTTCAAAATATTCAGCTGGGCGGGGCATGGTGGCGCACGCCTTTAATCCTAGCACTTGGGAGGCAGAGGCAGGCGGATCTATGTGAGTTCAAGGCCAGCCTGGTCTACAGAGTGAGTTCCAGGACAGCTGGGGCTACAGGGAGACCCTGTCTCAAAAACACCAAAAAGACCACCAAAATCCAAAAACAAAAACAAAAAACCAACAAAATACTAGTCTCTCTCAGCATTACTGATACCTGGCAAAAAATCATATATCAGGGAGAAATATCCAGTATTACTTTCTGCCCCATGATGCCTAGGAAGGTGTGGGAAACTAATAGCTATACTTCCCAGACTTTCTTTCCACTAGGGTCCTGAGTGTGATTTAGATGGTGTCTGGGGAATACAACCCTGCAAGATCCAAAATGCAGAAATAGATGATTTACCTCCTGATGTCACTGGTTGCTGAAGGGTGACCTCTGGCAATTGTAAGATTTTGAAATACTGTTACTAACTAGACACCATATTTTAACATGTGGAAGGACTGGGACACTTCCCATAGGTCCTTGCTGTTATCTAACCTTGAGTAAATTAAATGGAATTTTTGACCTTGAGGTTACCCATTTGTAAATAATTGGCTTGTAATAGTACCTACTATATAAGTTAGCTTTGAAAACACTGGCAAGAGAGAGAAAGAGAGAGAGAGAGAGAGAGAGAGAGAGAGAGAGAGAGAGAGAGAGAGGTATTAGTATGATTTCTATTTAAACCAGTTAGAAGAATGCCTGACATAGAGAAGGGCTAACACCCGGAAAGGTTATGTTAAAATTAGGATCATCCAAGAACAAAAGAAATACCTGGTACAGAACCGATTTGATTTGAAAAATAGAAGAAAACTATGTGGCATTTACCATCTTTGTGCTTAATTTATTTAATGTTTTCAATAGAAAATGGAAGCTATAATCTAAGACCAGAAGTTATTTACTAAATGGGATAATGTTACTACAAGCTTTGTAAGACACAAAGAACTACCTAAGTGCATATTAATTGTCAGTTGTGGTAAATATGCCAGTTCTCAGGAAAGACCACTGCAAGCACCATATCAGGAATGAGCCTTGAACTACTTTGAGAAGTGAACCTGCGTTCTGCATGTAAAGATGGTGTATCGAAACCCTTTGTTGCAGTAAGACATAAAGAAGGGAAATGAAAGGAAGATGAAGGCCCTCACAAAACACACTGTTGTTTTTTGAACACCTTTGTCTTGAAGTTATGCCAAATGTGGTTCGAGACACAGTTAAGGAGAAGAATACTAAGTGGGATCTCCTAATTGGCTTTCTATGTAGTTAACTTCAGTTACAGAGAAAAATGGTTATGGGGGCAGGAAGCATTGGAAGAGAGAAGGCTCATGGGCACCATTATGTAGCCTACAGACTTTGAGATGCTTTCTTCTATGTTAAAAGCTTAGGAGGGAAGGAGGAAAGGAGAGAGGAAGGGAGGGAGGGAGGTTGGTTTTCCTATTAGCAGCAACAAATAAAGGTGGCTCTGATGCTGCATAGTATTTGGTTGTCGTGATTCCTGTGTGTCAGTATAACAGTTTTAGCACAGACACATCTCTCACTAGGAGATGAACTACCCATACTTGACTCAATACCTCACTTCTAACTAGGAGTATCAAAAACAGGCTAAGAGTATATCATTTAATGAAGGGAAAATTATGATGTTAATGCTGGTTCGGAGAAGTGAACAGGCACACTGAGCAGAGGCCTGTGCCCTAGAAAAGAAAGGAATCGTGGAGACACTAAGAACAACCACAGTCAGTTCATATTCCCATGGCTCCCACAGATATCAAAGGCACACTGGCCTCTTGGACAGAGGCATTCAATAAGAAACACAAGAATCATTTGGCTCACCATTCAACATCTAAAAATCTGACTCATTTTGACCCTGAAGAGATTTCTGTCAAAAGACTCAATTTCCAACTAATTTAAAATCAAGAGCATATATAGTGCCATATCAAACCAGTTCTTTGATTCAGGAAATCCAATATTTTCATTCTGAAATGCTGTCCTGTCTGAAAGTACATATTATTTCAGGAATAAAGTGTTAAAGGCTTGGTGAACCCAGGATGGAACATAGTTATCAACACCACTTCTTTTGAAGCCCAGCTTAAGAAGCTCAAAATAGCACTACTGTTTCTTTTTTAAATATAGAGAGACATATAAATAAGATCAGTTATCATCAGGATGGCAAGAATGGGGCTATTGTGGTTGTTATTCCCTTCAGCAGAAGGTCATAGAAAGACAGAGGAGAGCTACAGATCTGTGATTGGTCCAGCTGTTGATACCAATGTGAAAACCAGTGTTAACAGAAATTCCCACCAGAAAGTAAAAAGCTCAGCCCCTGTGCACGAGATCCATGAAGCTTCCCAATTCAATAACAGCAATCCAGATCAAATTACACAAGAAAGTCACAGGCAGCTGAATCCTTAGCAGAGGAGGGTCAGACTGCAGAATGAGGTCTTAGCACATTGTGAGCATGTTGAGATCACGGAAGACAATTGGTCAGTATAGGATGGAGTGGACCAGCAGGTTGGAGTTTCAGTGAGAGTTGTACTTTGGGTTCCAAGTACCCTAGACTTTCTTCTTCCTAAGAGAAGACATTCCCCCTCTGTCTTTCCCCACCATTTTCTTCCTCCCTCCCTAAACTTTATGTGTCAGAAGCCTATGCAGTCAGTGTTCAAAACTTGGCTCTGACATTTTGAACATGTATAACATGAAGTTCTAGAACCTATGCTAGTATACTTTTCTCATCTACAATGAAATAATTTTATATAACCTAAAGAACATGCGTGACAGACTTTCAAATTCAGAGGACTATTCACCGTGATGCTTATTTTATGTCAGCCTAACTAGAACATGGTACCCATATCTTGGCCAAACATTATTCTGGATATTCGTTAGATGTTGTCCAGGTGTTTTTCAGATGAAATTGATATTGAAGTTGGTAGACTCTGAGTAAACTAGAACATACTGCAAAATGTGGGCTGTCTGCATCCATTTAGTTTTAGCTTGACAGAATGAAGAGAAAAAAAATCTAGGACACTTTGAACTCAAAGTAAAAATCTTACTGGGACTCCAGCCCACTGCTCTATCCTATCAGAAACTGATCACCAGTCTTCCCACAGTCTCAAGCTCTTTCTCTCTCTCTTTCTCTCTAATGCATGTGTCTATATAGATGTATATTAGAAATGTATATAACACAAACATCTCTCCTTGGGTCCATTTCTCTGTAACACCTGATTAATACACTCTCAATGAAATGCAAATAAATTCCTTAGGGAAATGAGGCAGAACCACTTTGATAAGTTTTGAGAGGAAAATCAAAAGTCATTTGATAAAAAATTAAATGCAATAGCTATGACTTTAGAAAACCGTTTTAAAATTATTTAGTCAGGTCAACTTAATACCGATCTATTAAACATCAGAAGCACTCTCTTTAAAACTCTTGTGTGTAAGTGGTCTGCACCTTGGTGCGGGCGGTGGGGTAGTTACCTGAGCAGGCATCTGCCGCCTCTGCCGCAGGTAGGGGGCCGTGGGCGGGACCGTCCTAAGTCTCTTTTGCGCTGGGACCAGAGGGGCCTGTGCTAGTGGCCAGCACCTTGGTGCGGGTGGTGGGGTAGTTACCTGAGCAGGCATCTGCCGCCTCTGCCGCAGGTAGGGGGCCGTGGGCGGGACCGTCCTACGTCTCTTTTGCGCTGGGACCAGAGGGGCCCTTGCTAGTGGTCTGCACCTTGGTGCGGGCTGCCGGGGCGTGGGCTAGGTCAGGCACCCCCCCCCCCAGATTGGTGAGAATCCAAGTGGACCTTTTCTTGGAGAACCTTCAGAGCAAGAAGAGAAGAGTGGTTTATAAAATTGAAAACTAGACAAGTCAATACTCCATAAACAAGGAGGAGGAAGGGGGGGGGGGACAGCTAAAGGAGGAAAGTAAAACCATCCCCTAACATAGTGAAAAGGTATTTGTGATCTGAACCACAAAAGGGAAGCCCACATGCCAGGAACACGACGAAGGGACAACATGGGAAAGGCACAGGAAAATCCTGCATCAAGCGCTACCAAACCAGTAGGAGATAGCTACAATGGGAACCCCATGGAGGAGACCCAAGGAACAGATCTTAGAGGAATAATTGCAGACCTATGCAGAGAAATTAAAGAACCTACAGGGCTATAGTCATAAAAACAGCCTGGTACTGGCACAAAAACAGACCTGTTGACCAATGGAACAAAACCGAAGATCCAAATCTGAGCACATATAATTTCAGCCATCTCATATTGGACAAGGGGGCCAAGAAACCACAATGGAAAAAGACAGCATTTCCAGCAAGTGGTGTGGCAAAACTGGATCACCACTTGTAGAAGAATGAAATTAAACCCCTACCTCTCGCCCTGTACAAAAGTCAACTCCAGATGGATTAAAGACCTCAACGTGAAACCCCAAACTCTGAAGGTGATAGAAGAAAAAGTTGGCAGCAGACTACAAGACATAGGCGTAGGAAAAGACTTCCTAAATCAGACAGCAGCTGCACAAGAATTAAGGGCGACAATTGACAAATGGGACCTCATCAAACTCAAAAGCTTCTGTACATCAAAAGAAACAATCAAGGAAGTGAAGAGAAATCCCACAGAGTGGGAGGAAACCTTCACTGCAGATACATCTGACAAAGCATTGATTGTCCAGAATATAAAACTACTCAAAAAAACAAAGAAAAAAGAAAACAAACGACCCGCTCAATAGATCGAGCAAAGAACTGAACAGAGACTTCACAAACGAGGAATTAGAGATGTCTGAGAAACACCTCAAGAACTGCTCAACATCACTAATCATTAAGGAAATGCAAATCAAAACCACTTTAAGATATCATCTTACTCCAGTAAGACTGGCTAGGATCAAGAAAACAAATGAACCAAGTGCTGGAGAGGTTGTGGGGAAAGGGAACACTCATCCACTGCTGGTGGGAATGTAAACTCGTACAGCCACTATGGAAAGCAGTGTGGAGAACCCTTGGAAGACTTGGAATGAACTTGCCACCCGACCCAGCCATACCACTCCTGGGCATGTACCCTCAAGACTTACGCCACCACAGAGATACATGCACGGCCATGTTTATTTCAGCTCTCTTCACAATAGCAAAGAGCTGGAACCAACCTAAATGCCCCTCAACTGACGAAGGATAGAGAAAATGTGGTACATCTACACAAGGAGTTCTATGCAGCAGTAAAGAAAGACGACATCACGAGCTTTGCAGAAAATGGCTGGAGCTAGAGGACATCATGCTGAGTGAAGAACAAATCTCAAGAAAAACAAACGACGAATGATATCCCTCATCTGTGGATGCTAGTGCCAATTACCAGTTGTAAGTATTCTTGTGTAGGGCCCCCTGAGCTTCTGTACAAAGCAGTTGGACATAATGCATTTGGAAACAAACAACAACAAAGAAATACTGCATCAAAAACTGACTGAAACAGTGAACTTCTCTCAAAACAGTCAACGTCCCATGGAAATATTGAGAAAGACTAAAGACATGGAAAGCATGTTTGGCAGAATGCACGAGCTCTGACGGGGTGGGGGAATGAGCGGAACACGGTCTAGATTGTTAAAAAAAATAAATAAATACAATAAAAAAAAAAAGTAAGTGTATTCTCTGGTGTTTGGGTGAAATGTTCGATAGATGTCTGTGAGGTCCATTTGGTGTATTGTGTCATTTAGTTCAGATGTCTCTCTGTTTATCCTTTGTCCTGTTGATCTGTCTAGGGGACTTAATGGGGTATTGAAATCCCCTAGTATTAGTGCGCTGGGGTTAATCTGTGCCTTGATATCCTGAAGAATTGTCTTTATAAAGTTTGGTGCACCGGTGTTTGGTGCATATATGTTTATGATTGTGAAATCTTCATCATTGATTGTTCCTTTAATAAAGATGTAATGTCCCTCTTTGTCTCTTTTGATTTCTTTTGCTTTGAAGTCTATTTTGTCTGATATTAGAATAGCCACACCTGCTTTCTTTTTGGTACCATTTGCTTGAAATATTCTTCCATCCTTCACCTTAAGTTGAGCCTATCCTTGAGATTGAGATGGTTTCTTGTAGACATAGCAGAGATGGGTTTTGTTTCCTAATCCATTCTCCCAGTCTGTGCCTTTTTATTGGGGAGTTTAGCCCATTAATATTTAAGGTTATAATTGAAAGATGGATGTTGCTTCCTTTCACTTTATTATCCATTTGGACTTCTAGCCTCTGATTTTGCTCCTATGGTTTTGTTTTTGTTAGTTTCTTTTCGTAGGTGTTTGAGGATTGTTGCTCCTCTCTTCTGCCCTTTGAATTGCTTCAAGTATTTTATGAAGAGTTGGTTTTCCAGATAGGTATTCCATCATCTTGTTTATGTCATGGAAGATTTTTCTCTCTCCTTCAACTATAATCGACATTTTTGCTGGGTAAAGTATTCTGGGTTGGCATCCATAGTCCCTTAACACTGGGAATGCTTTGCTCCATGTTCTTCTTGCTTTCATGGTTTGAGGCGAGAAGTCATGTTGTGATTCTGATGGGTTTCCCTTTGTATGGACTTGTTCTTGTCTCTCAGAATTTTGTCTTTGTTTTTGGTCATCTAGCATTTTAACTATGATATGTCGTGGAGTGTTTCTTTTCTGATCTTGTCTATTTGGGGTCCTATGTGCTTCTTGTATTTGTATGGGTTTGTCTATTTTTAGTTTGGGGAAATTTTCATCTATTATTCTGTTGAAGATCTGATCAATGCTATTTTCTTGAGATTCTTCTCCTTCCTCTATTCCTATGATGCGGAGGTTTGATCTTTTCATAGTGTCCCATATTTCCTGGTTGTTCCACTTTTGTGTATTTTTAAATTTTTCATAATCTTTATTTGAGCTTTTTAATTGCTCTGTGTTATCTTCCAGCTATCTGTATATTCTTTGTTCTTCTCCTCCATTCTACTTCTGAGGCTTTTTCCTTTCCTTTCTTCTTGATTGAATGTGTGTTCTAATTCCTTTTTCGTTTCATCCTGTGTTTTCTTTAGTACTTCCATTTCCTTTTTGAGTCTTCCAATCTCTTCTTGGTGCTTCTCAATCTCTTCTGGTGTTCCTTACTTCGTTGGTTGGCTTCCTTTTTCAGTGTTTCTACTTCCTTTCGGAGTTTGTTTTTTTCTCCCTCTAATCTTGTGGAGTTTGTCAGTCTGTTCCTTTATTTCTTTCCGAAGTTTGTCATTGTATCCCTCTAGGTCCTTTTTGAGTCTTTCATTCTCTCTCTTTAGTCTCTGTATTCTTTATTTTTTTCTCCTTCTAGTTCTTTCTGGATCTTGTCAATCTGTTCCTTTAGTTCTTTCTGATGTTTGTCATTGTATCCCTCTAGGTCCTTTTGAGTTTTTCATTTTCTCTCTTAGTTCTCTGAATTCCTCTTTATGTTA
>VZQC01014308.1:2197548-2219833 GCA_009823505.1 Rhizomys pruinosus
ACCATAACTATTAATGCTGCTTAAGTACCTATATATCTAATTGCTTGTGCTTCATTAGTAGGATCGAAAGGTTATTCCTGGACAGACTGTCAGCCCATGAAAGGAAACAGCCAGAATTGACCAGAATCCAAGACAACAGCTCCAGAGAGAGTGGACTGTTCTTCTTCTCATCCACCTGTGCCCCTTTTCTAAGCCCAGGGAATAATCTGCGGAACAGGGGGCGTGGTAGAATGTAAGGGCTGCGACTGGGGTGAAGAGTGAAACTACAGCAATGTAGTCTGGACCCTCATTTGATTAACCTGATTGAACATACAACCCCTCGCCCCCCGCTGGAAGGTGGGGCTGTGGGTGTTTGGGCACAATAGCCTGCAAATTGGTTTTACATGAAGGATGCTTGTACTCATGGATTATCACTTATAGCTAAAAAATGGGAAAAAAAATGAGAGAGATATGCAGGACAGTCATGGCAGAGTGCATGATCTCGGTTGGGGTGGAAGTTGGGGGGGAAGGGAAGGGGAGATATGCCTGAACTGAATTGGAAAATGATGTATGAAATGCACAAAGCATCAACAAAAAAAAAATAATAAAATAAAACTCTTGTGTGGTTGTTTACTATTGTTCAGTAAGCTGTTGTCACTGTGATAAATACTGAAAAGAAAGGAATAAAATACCATTTTAAAAATCGATATCGTGGACCTAAACTTCAAAATTTTAATTACAGAATCATAGGAAAACTGCATAGTGACCAAATGAAAGAAAAGCACAGAAAGTTACTAAGCATTTCTGCATGTCAAAATAAACCATTACAAGTAAATATCACTTAAGTGCTTGCAGTGAAATATTAAAAAAAAAACAAGCTAACCCTGAATAACACCTCAGCCCCCACTTCTTATACTCCTACTAGATACCTCAAGAGTCTGCTTGAAGGATGCTCAGTCTCCTTTAAAGCGAAATTTCTAGCAAGTGCTTGCATAGATAGGATATTCTTTAGTGAAGAACATTTGTTATAAAGTCTATTTTCATAATGTTAATATATAAGTCTTATAAACACCCTCACCAGTATGGTATATGGAGAAACTTTGTCTCTTTCCACACCAATGTCCATGTAGGGAATACACTTCTCACGCTGGTGATGCTGAACATGGCCATGTAACTGGACTCAGCATCATGGTGGATGGACAGTACTCTCCTGACCGTTTGGACTGAACACTGGCTGGGAATGTTGGCAGATGTGAAGACAAGAGAGTGTGCAGTGAATTTCAAGCTAGGCTTTTATACTTGTACTTGCCTCCATTAGGGAAATATGCCCCAAATGATCCTGTGGGGAGACAGCTGGAACTACCCTCAACCCAATGTGCTGCTCTTGAACTAAACCAAGGCTCTTATAGCCTTGGTTGGCTGTATCCCAGCTAACTCAGAGAAATGTGAGCAACAAAACTGGCCCTTCTTCAGACCAACAAATTTTAGGATAATTTGTTACATAGGCTACTATGCAAATAGTTGTCTGTACAAGAAAGATTTTTCTATTTTATTTATACATATAAATCACATATACTATTTGCATGTTTTATTTATTTTTACACTGAGTATGAATTCAATAATAAAATGGCATGTTATTTTATATTCAATTATCTTATTTATATAAATTTTACTTACATATTTGGTTTATTGGAGATCAAACCTGGGGCCTCAGTTAGACTAGGCAAGTGCTCTACCAGTGAGTTACAGCTTCAGTACCAAGATTTTTCGTTGTATTTAAACAAAAGCATGCTAAATATGAAAATGAATCCATTAAATATTTCTTCAAAAAGAAGGGCAAAGGAGCAGCTGTAAGCCCAAATGATGATTAAAAACTTGTATTTATAAAATGGGCTTCTTAAAACCAGGAGAAAGAATTATACAAACAAAAGCTAAATATAAAATGAAAGAATAAGAGGCTATTTAAGTAAAGGATTTCTGAAGAAACAACTCCACCAAAACACCCATAAAAAATCCATGTAATAAAACCAGGGTGGAAAATGATTATATAGATCATGCTAGGAGATATCATCAGGCCTTAGATACCACTTGATGGTGGACATGATGGTGGACAGACGAGATGCTTCGGGAGTATGAGAGCAATTCAGATGGGCTAGGTGCCAATTTTTCTCTTTATCTCCAGGTTTCACAAGCGGTATCCTAGCACAGATAGACTATTTTATATAAATGGGAATCATTACTATACGAGGCAGTGTGTGGTGGTTAAAAGTAGTGTTTCTAAGGCAGGATTTAAATCTCAGCCTCTCCTCTGGGGGCTGTGTAACCTTCAGTACTGTGTTCTTGTTTGCAAATTGGGAAGATAATAATACCTACTTTTCAAGGTTATTACAAGGTTCAAATAAATTACTTGATATAAAGTGCCTAAAACCATGTTTGTCACACAATAAACACTAAATATTTTGGCTGATTATCATCATTATTAATACTCTTATTTTGTTATTACCATCTTCTGTGGACATGCTGAAGATATCATCATGTGAGATTTGGATAGAATACTTGTAAGATAGCTGAGTGTCCTCAATCCAATCAATATTATTTAAAGAAAGAGTTGTTTCAGCTGGGCATGGTTGTGCACGCTTTTAATCCTAGCACTTGGGAGGCAGAAGCAGGTGGATCTTTGTGAGTTCAAGGCCAGCCTGGACTACAGAGTGAGTTCCAAGACAGCTGGGAATACAGGGAGACCCTGTCTCAAAAAGACCAAAAAAAAAAACCAAAAAAAAGAAAAGAAAAGAAAAAGTTGTTTCCTAAATATAATACCATAAAGAGCTACCAAATTTATTCGCTCTCCTTTTTTTCCCAGTAATTTCATGTTTTGTGCTGGGAATTGAACCCAGCACCTTGTATATGCTCGGCAGTTTCTATAAGACTAAACCATATCCCCAGCATTCATTTAGCAGTAATTTCAACAACCATTTATAGTAAAAAGTAGGTTTCATTCAAATAAAAGAAACTATTGTAGTGTGTGAATATAAGCCAGAGGGACTGGAAATTCACCTGACTTCTTATGGGATCTTAAAGGACCTTGTATCCCACCAGCAGGACAGGCTTTGTAAATTATAAACACTTTCCAGGAAAATAACTACTGTCTTCAGTAGATAACGAAAATAAAGCAAAAATAAATATTAATAATGAATTTGTCATATATTGCTTCCCTATGAAGCTGGACTAGCATATTTTAAATTGTTTCCAGTCACTTCCTACCATAGTCTTCCTCATCTGGATCAATGACCATGCCATCCATCTTATAGAGGTAAATATCTAACAGTCATTTTTAAAAATAAACATTGTTGGGTATCATAGTAACTTGGCAGATTAGAGTCTACCTCCATGTGAGAAACTGAATGGGAAGAATCAGGGTAGCTGGACCAAGTGTCATGCTGCATCCTTGCAACCCCGACCAGAAAACAAGCATGGCATCACAAGTACAGAAAGGACATAATCACCAGTCAAGGCTGGCATGCATGCGCATCAAAGACCCACCTTTGGAAACTGATGGGGAAATGAAGACGTTCAAGAAGAGTACAAGCTAAGCTGGGCTTGGTAGCACACACCTTTAATCCCAGTAGGCAGAGGCAGAGGCAGAGGCAGAGGCAGAGGCAGAGGCAGGGGCGCAGAGGAGGGCAGAGGAGGGCAGAGGAGAGGCAGAGAGGCAGAGAGGCAAAGAGGCAGAGGCAGACAGACGTCTGAGTTCAAAGCCAGTCTAGTCTACATAGTGAGTTCCAGGGCATCTGGGGCTACAGGGAGACCCTGTCTCAAAATAGACAAAATAAATAAAAGAATACAAACTAAGCAACTTGTGAACACCAAACCAACAATGCAGAAAATACTTAAGAGAATCACATGCTGATAGTCACCATTGGCTGGTCCTGTGCAGGGAGCAGCCCGCCACTGCTGCACGCAGGTAAAAACTTAGGGCAGTGACCCATGGTTGCAGGAAAATTGATTTGCTGAGTTGTGGCAGAGGGGCCTAGATCTGACTCCTAAATCCCGCCAGAGGGTGACTCCCCAGCTGGGTGGCTCAGCCCCCCCCCCCCCGTAGTCGCAGACTGGTCTGGGTTTGGGGTCAGGCTAGGTCGCCATTGGTCTGGTCCTGCGCAGGGGTCAGGGCACCGCCACTGCTGCACGCAGGTAAAAAACTTAGGAGCATGTGACTCCCACGGGTGCCTCGGACATTCTCTGATGGCTGAGTTGTGAGGGGGTCGTAGATCTGTACTCATAAATCCCCCAGACGTGACCCATCCGCCCCCCCCCCCCCGTAAGCTTCCAAAAGCATGTCTGGGTTTGGGTTCAGGCATTGCGAGGGAGTCAGTCCTGCCACTTGCTGCGGGACTAAGGTCGAAGTGAATAGATTCTCACTCCATCCTTTACCTCCCCCTTGTCCCACCCCACCCCCGCACCCACACTGAATTGAGGGGGAGTATGCAGGGATTAAGAGAACATCCAGAACAGGAAAGAGCGGAGACTTCCGTTCCATATCATAAACACATACGTGAAAAGCCTGAACCTAGACAATCAAACACCATCTCCATAACAATGGAGGAGAAGGAGGGAAAAAAAAAAAAAAATAAGCATTGGCAAGGATGCAAGCTTAAATAAAAAAACGGTTTCAAGCCTTCAACAACTGAAACGACATTTTGGGATATGAACCTCACAAAAGGGACACCACTACTTGCCGGGAAGACGAAGTAGAGAAGGACATGGCGAACAAAGGTTCAAGATAATTCAAGCACCAAGATCTCCAAACCCAGGTAGGAGACAACTACCAATCAAATCCCCCTGGAGGTACCCTCGAAATCGACCTTAGAGGAGACTAATTGCAGACCTATGCAGAGAGAAATTAAAGAACATAAAGAAGAATTCAGAGATTAAAGAGAAGAGAATGAATAAAAGTCCAAAAGGGACCTAGAGGGATACATGACAAATACTAAGGTAAGAATATCAGAGACGTAAAGAGATTGAGATGAAAAAGCTCAAACAAGGACCTAGAGGGCATACAGTAATCAATGTGAGGAGACGATTGACAAACTCAGAAAGCAACGAGAGAGAGAAAAAAACAAACCACCTTAAGGAAGTAGAACACTGACAAAGGAGGCCAACCAATGCAAATTAAGGGAGCACCAAGAAGAGTACTGCAGAAACTCATAAAGGGAATGGTATATTAAAGAGAATCACAGGATGAAATGAAAAAGGAAATAGAACACTTAAACCAACCGGAGAGGAAAGGAAAGAAAGCCCTCAGAAAATAGAAGGAGGAAGCAGAAACAAAGAAATATCAGATTGAAGTAAAAGACAAACCAAAAATCAAATAAAGATTTATGAAAATTTTAAAAACACAAAACGGTAACACCAGGAAATATGGACAGCTATGAAAAGATCAACCTCCGCATCATAGGAACAGAGGAAAGGAGAAAGCTCTCAGAGAATCGTATTCAATCAGATCTTTCAACAGAATAATAGATGAAAACTTCCCCAAACGAATAAGTAGACAAACCCATTCAAAATAAAGAAGCACATAGGACTCCAAATAGACAAGATGCAGAACAAGCAACTCCCCATGCCACATCATAGTCAAAAATGCTAGATGCCCAAAACAAAGTAACAATTCCTGAAGGCACGAAAAAAAACAAGTCATTTACAAAGGGAAACCCATCAGAATAACAACTAGACTTCTTGCCGCAAACCATGAAGGCTCAAGAAGAACATGGAGCAAGCATTCCCAGTGTAAAATGACTATGGATGCCAACCCAGAATACTTTACCCAGCAAAATGTCAATTACAGTTGAAGGAGAGAGAGAATCTTCAGAGCAAAAACAAGATGATAGTAAAACATTCCTGGGAAACCAACCTCCAGAAAAATGCTTGGAGCAATTCAAAGGCGAAGAGAGAGAGGCAAACTATCCTCAAGCACCTAGGAAAAAACTAACTACAAAATATAACAAAAGGAGTAGAATCAGAGACTAAAAAGTCCTAAATGGCT
The DNA here is from genome assembly GCA_009823505.1 of Rhizomys pruinosus. Lineage (NCBI taxonomy): Eukaryota > Metazoa > Chordata > Mammalia > Rodentia > Spalacidae > Rhizomys > Rhizomys pruinosus. Next base: position 2,203,565 of record VZQC01014308.1, read on the forward strand.
AATAAGTGAGAAGGAAAACAACATCCATCTTTCAAGTATAAACCTTTAAATATCATGGCGTTGAATCCCCAATCAAAGGCATAGACTGGGAGAATGGTTAGGAAACAAAATCCATTCCATAGCGGGTCTGAAAGAAACACACCTCAGTTTCAAGGAAGGCTACCAAACTTAAGGTGAAGGGATGGAAGAAAAACATTCCAAGCAATGTACCAAAAGAAAGCAGGGTCGCTATTCTAATATCAGACAAAATAGACTTCAAAGCAAAAGAATCAAAAGGACAAAAGAGGGCCATTATATCTTCATTCAGGAACAATCGCCGATGAAGACTCTCACAATCATCGAATATATATGGCATCAAATGCAAGTGCACGAAACTTTGTAAAGACATCTTCAGGATCTCCAAGGTTCTCAGATTACCCCAGCACACTAATAGAGGGGAACTTAATACCCCACTAAGTCCTTTAGAAAGATCAACACGGACAGATAAACAGAGAACATGCTGAACTGAAATGATACAATACATAATGGACCTCACAAGCATCTATCGAATCATTCCACCCAAACACCAAGGGAATACCACTTTCTAGTCAGCACCCCATGGAACTTCTCCAAATAATAGATCATATACTGGGACACAGGGAAAAATCAAACAAATACAAAAAAGTATTGAAATATCTCATACATCTTTGACCACAACTCAATAAAGCTCATACTCCTCCAGCAATAAACCCTACAACCACAAGAACACATGAGACTAACAACACTCTTCTGAATAATGAAATGGTGAAGGAAGAAATAAGAAAGAAATAAAAACATTCCTGGAACTGAATGACAATGATAATTCAATGCAGCAAAACGTATGGGACACTTTAAACAGCAGTCCTAAGAGGAAAGTTTATAGCTCTAGATGGCCTACAGTAAAAAAAACAAACCAGAACGAGCACAAGTGACGATCTAACACTCCAGCTAAAAGTTCTTGAGAGACAAACAACAAATGAACCCTAAAACGACAGCGAAAGACCAAGAAGGAAATAACAAATCAGAGCAACGATCCAATGAAACAGAAAGAAAGGAAAACCATCAAAAAAAATCACTGAATCCAGTTAACCAAAAGAAAGAGCGAACAACTCCAAACAATCAGAATCTGTGATGAAAAGGGGAAATATCACAACCAGATAATGAAAAAGATCCAGACAATCATATGGAATTACTTTAAAAACCTAATACTCTACTAAGTTTGAAAACCTAGAGAAATGGATGAATATCTGAATCTTGGGATCACCAAAAGCTCAACCAAGAAGGAAGAGTCGGACAGCTTGAAACAGACAAGAATATGTGAAAAAATTGAAGATGTAATAAGCGCCTCCCAACCAAAAAATGCCCGGCCAGGCCGCAGATGGTTTCACAGCAGAATTCTATAAAATATTTCAAAAAGATTTACAACCATTAATACTTCAAGTTGTTTAGAAGGATACAAACTGAGGGTGAGTTCTCCCAGATTCGTTCTATGAAACACCGCATCACTTCTAATACCAAACCAGGCAAAGATGCAACTAAAAAGGAGAACTATAGACCCATTCTCCCAATTGAACACAATGCCAAAAATTCTAATAGGTACTGGGCACACTCGCCATACAGACCCACATCAGAAGCTCATCACACCCCCTCCCCCCCCCCCCCCTATGAACCAAGTTGATTCATACCAGAGATCAGGATGGTTCACCAATACGCAAATCATTAAATATCCTCACAGCATATAAAGGACTGAAAAGACAAAACCCACACCACCATCTCAATGACTCACGAAAAAGCCTTTGACAAAATCCAGCATCCGTTCATGTTTAAAGTCCATAGAGGGGGAAATTGGGATTGGAGGGATCAACCTTAAATGTATCAACGCCATATACAGGAAAAGACCCACAGCCAATATCATCCTAAATGGGGAAACGACAGAGAGCAGTTCCCTCTTAAGGGTAGGATCTCGGCCAAGGCTGTCCCCTGTCCACCACTCCTTTTCAAAATAGTGCTTGAATCCCTTGCTAGGTCAGTAAGGTAGAAAGGAAAAATTAAAGGAGTTCTAGAGGAAAAGAGGACAGTCAAGCTATCCACTTTTGCTGATGATATGATTGTCTCTTAAGGTATGCTGAACTCCCACCCCTTACCTCTCCCTAACCTAGAAACATTAGGAGCTTCAGTAAGGGGCAGGATACAAAATTAAAATGAGAAAAATCAGTAGCCTTTCTCTACCCCAACCAGTAGGCGGCTGAAGAAGGAATACAAGGAGAACTGTCCACTCACAATACCTCAACAACAATAAAATACCTAGGACACAAACCTAACCAAAGACACAAGGACTCTACAACAAAAAAATTTTAAACCTCTGAAGCAGGAAATGAAGAAGACATCAGGAGATGGACAAACCTCCATGCTCGTGGATTGGGAAATAAATATAGTAAAATGTCCCTTTTTCTCTACCTAAACAGTATATCCAGATTAATGCATCCCATCAAAAAATCCTCCAAGAGCTTCTTCCACAGGTTTGGAAAAAAAGAATCCTTCAATTTCATTTGGAAAAACAAAAGACCCCAAATAGCCAAAGCAACTCTGGGCAAAATGAACAACACAGGGGATCGCTCTACTCAGACATCAAACTATACTACAGGGCTATAGTCATAAGAAACGCTTGTACTGGCACAAACAGACCAGTTGACCATGGAATAAAATTGAAGATCCAAACTGAGCACATACAATTTCAGGCCAATCTCATATTTGATAAGGAGGCCAAGAAGACACATTGGAGGAAAGCAGCATCTTCAAACAGTGGTGTTGGCAAAACTGGCTATCACACCTGTAGAAGAATCAAATTAAACCCCAACCCTCACCCTGTACAAAAGTCAATTCCAAATGGATCAAAGACCTCAAACGTGAAACCCAAACTCTGGAGGTGAATGAAAGAGAAACTGGCAGCAGACTACAGACGTAGGTGTAGGAAAAGCTTCATAATCAGACAGCAGCTGAGCAAGAATTAAGATCGACATTGACAATGGGAACCTCATTAACTCAAAAGCTTTCTGTACATCAAAGGAAACAATAAAGGAAGTGAAGAAAAACCCACAGAATGGGAGGAAACCTTCACAGCAATACATCGACAAAGCATTAATTTCCAGAGTTACACAAGCTACTCAAAAAAACAAAGAAGAAAGAAAACAGAAAGATCACTCAGAAGATGGAGCAAAAGATCGACAGAGACTTACAATGAGGCAGGAATTTAGAAATGGCTGAGAAAACAACTTAAGAAGTGTTCAACATCGCTAATTAGTTAAGGAAATGCAAATTAAAACCACTTTAAGATACCATCTTACTCCAGTACAGACTGGCTAGGATCAAGAAAACAAATGATGCCAAGTGCTGGAGAGGGTGTGGGGAAAGGGTAACACTCATCCCATTGCTGGTGGGAAATGTAAACTTGTGCAGCCACTATGGAAAACAGTGTGGAGAAACCCTTAGAAAGACTCAAACATGATCCTGCCATTTGACCCAGTCATACCACTCTTGGGTATATACCCACAAGACTCATCTTACTGAAAGATACATGACACATATTATTTATTGCAGCTCTTGTTCACAAATGGTAAAAATGGGAATAACCCAAATGCCCCTTCAACTGATGAGTGGATAGAGAAAATATGGTACATGTACACAATGGATTCTATGCAGCGGTAAAGAAAGACAACATCATGAACTTTGCAGGTAAAGTGAGTGGAGCTAGAAGATATCATGTTAAGTGAGTAACACAGTGCAGAAAAACAAACAACAAATGGTATGTCTCATATGTGGATGCTAGAACAAATAACCCTGTTTAAATATTTCTTGTGGAGAGGGATGCAATATAAAAGAACAACAACCGAAGGATGCATCAGAAACTGACTGAAATGGTGACTGGGGAAGGGTGGGAGGGGTGGGAGAGGGACGACGGTGTATATTCAATTGGTGCATATTAATGACGTGAGTTCAACAAGGTTTTGCTCCAGACTCTGTCTACAGGATACATGGTATTTTGGACTTGTATAAAGTAAATATGTGCATACTAAACAACATTGGTTTAAAGGTCTGATAAAAAGGTAATGCATTTGAGTTAATTGGTGATATAATTGCTGTTGTCCACATTAGCTTAATAAAACTGTATAACAATTTACTTTGGGATTGGGAATGAAACAAATGTTCTCTTATTAATTTGCTGTCATATAGTATCATCTTGGTAGCAATCTCTTTCACCTATAGGATGATTTAATTTAAAAATAAAGTTTGTTTCCCAAGTAACCACATACAGTAACCCAAAAACAGATGGGTGAACTTGATGAAATCTGTGCCTTGACTCCACCTTATAGGTTATATATATACAACTGTGCTTTGTGAGATTCATGGGTCAAAATAAAAAAACTTTAAATTAAAAAAAGGATATAGATAGATAGAAACTTTTGTCAAAAAACCTTGCAATCCAAATTCTAAACCTAACTATGGAAAGGAATTCTGTATGTTCCATCAGGCTCAGAGTGATCGACTCAATTTAATGGCTGAGAAGAAAATGTGGCTTTGCAGTGAATAGGATGTAACCAGAAAGTTCGCCAGCAAAGACGATTGACTCGCTCTTTGGGCATTGAAGGGAAGAAAGGCCTCAGATTTGCTGCAGATATCAGCCCCTCTCTGGATCCTTCTTGTAACAACGATTTTTAATGATCCTAATACGAACTTACTTCTAGTGTGCTGCAAAGGTTTTAATACAAAGAGACTTTCTTACTCCCCCCCATAGATATGGAGACAATTATGATGATGATGAGGTTTTCTCTAGCTGTAAATTAGACCAACTGTTATAGAGGTATTTCTCTTGTAAAATCGGTTATAAACTGCTTTCGATTAATTAGACTAATGGACATAGTGAAGCTGTTGAATAAATGGATTATTCTAGCTATTATCATGAACTCTATAGATATAATGATAAGTCTCCTTAAGCTACGACTAAAGCTAAATATATAATATAATAACGGAGCTCCTGACATCAACAATGGAATTTATTCTAACCAAGGAGATGCTTGGCCATGGGGATCCAAGCCCACACAAACAGGTAATGGCTCCTTGCACTCCAATCTGCAGGAAGAAGAGGGCAATAAGGACCCCTCTGTTGAAGTACCTGATAAACTGGGAAGGTTTGGAAACCGCACTGTGCAAGCTTAGGGTGGTCTCTGGAATGCCAGAGCAGCTGTACCAAAAGGCCCTAAACAATAAGCAAAGTATAGATCTCCTTGAGTCAAGCAAGACCCCTTCACTCAGCACATGGCCTTGACCTCTCTTATCGTGCCTTGGAAAATTAACTGTGGTCAGCAGTGGCAGCCATATTTGTCTGTATATCCAATCTAATTGGCTATTGGCACTCTCCTTGGAGGAAATAACCCACGGCTGATGCCTACAGAGCACTTACATCCTCTTATATGGTTTAGGAAGAGGTTATATAACCCAACACGGACTACCTGGTAGTGACTTAACAGAAGAAAATGATATACATGGGATTTAAAACATACGGTTCATCCAAACATCCTGTGTCTATACCAAAGTAAAAAAAAAAAAAAAAAAAAAAAAAAAAAAAAGTTTAAATACCTATATATTCAATTGCGAGTGCTTCATTGGTAGAACCAAAAGGCTATATATTATACTGCTTAAATACCTAAATATCTAATTGCATGTGCTTCATTAGTAGGATGAAAGGTTATGCCTGGACAAGCTGGCAGCCCATGGAAGAGAACAGCCAGAATGGACTAGAGACCAAGACAACAGCTCGCAGAGAAAGTAGACTGTTTTGCATCTGCATCCACCTGTGCCCTTTCTAAGCCTAGGGGAGACATACTGCGGAAGAAGGAGGCAGGCGGTTAGATAATGTAAGGGGCTGCGATTGGGGTGAATGGTGAGACGTACAACAATATAGCTGGACACTATTTTGATCAACTTGATTGGGAACATATTACCTCGCGCCCCAACGCTAACTACCCCCTGCTTGCGATGTGGGAACCCATGAGCTGTGGGGTTTGGGCACAACTGCTCGCAAATTGGTTTTACATGAAGGATGCTTGTACTCACAAACTATCACTTATTGTTAAAAAAAATGAAAACAAAACAAAAAAAAACAGATGCAGAAAAGTTACGGCAGAATGCATGATCTGGGATGGGTAGGGGTGGGGTGGGGTGAAGGGAAGGGGATATACGCCTGAACTGAATTGGAAAATGATGTATGAAATACACAAAGCATCAATAAAAAATTAATTAATAAAAAAAAAGAGAATCACATGCTCAAAGATAGAATGAAAGTATAAATCACCAGAGCACAGGAAAAGATAATTTAATGAGAAGAATTCATAAAGAATAAGTCATTTCTTTTTTAAATATTTTTTTAATTTTATTTTTTTATTTATTTCTGTATGTGTATGAGCGTACTGTCTGCATGTAGGTACGTGCACCCGTGTCGTGCAATGCCGCGGAGATCCGTAGAGGGTGTCGGATTCCCCTGGAACTGGAGTTCTCCTAGAATTAGAATTTCAGATGGTTCTCAGCCGCCATGTGGGTGCTGGGGATCGAACCCGGGTCCTCTGTAAGAGCGGTTGGCTCTCTTAACCGCTAGGCCATCTCTCCAGCCCCAAGAATAAGTCATTTCTAACCCAATAACCACCAAACCCCTCATACAAACAGACGAAAAAAGAAAAAAAAAAAAAACTGTATTTGATCCAATGAAAAAAACAACCAACATTGTTATAGCAATCAGCAAACACTTCAATAAACAATATTAAATGTAAGTAGTGTTAATTTTCCAATAAAAATGCAGACTACCTAGCTGAATTAAAAAAAAACCCAAAATATTTGTTATCTGGAAGAACAGACTTTTCTTGCAAAGACACACAGAGACTGAGAGTGAAAGAATGAAATTCAGTGTAAAAGGTAAAGGGAAGCCCTGCCCGTCCTCAAAAACAGAAGTAATAATACTTAAATCGGGTAAATAAAGTCATTCTATACTTCTAAAGGGACTACTCCATCATGATATATTCATTAAAAAATATGGACAAAAGATTGAGGCACATTATTTCATAAACAAATGGTTTTTACTGGTTATAACAGACAAATAACTTCATATATAATAACTGGGTAACTTCAAGATCCCACTTTCACCAATAAAATATCCAGACAAAAATTCAGCACAGACACTCCAGCAATAAACTGCATCATAAATCAAATGAACTTAATGGACAGCTACAGAAAAATTGACACAAGAGCTGTGCAATACACATTTTCTCAGGAGCCCATGAATGGTTCTTTAAAACAGATCATTTAGCCAGTCATATCAGAGTGAGATCTCATTTAGCCAGTGGTATCAGAGTGGCTGAGATCAAGAAAACAAAAGACACCAAATGCTGGAGAGATTGTGGAGAAAGGGGAACGCTCATCCATTGCTGGTGGGAATGTAAACTTATACAACCATTATGGAAAGTAGTGTGGAGAACCCTTAAAAGACTCAAAATGAGCCTACCACCTGACCCGGTCATACCACTCCTGGGTATATACCCACAAGACTCATCTTACCGCAAAGATACATGCACATCCATGTTTACTGCAGCTCTCTTCACAATAGCAAAGAGCTGGAACCAACCCAAATACCCCTTAACTGATGAGTGGATGACAAAAATGTGGTACATCTACACCATGGAGTACTATTCAGCATTAAAGAAAGATGACATTATGAATTTTGCAGGTAAATGAATGGAAGTTGAAGCCATTATGCTAAGTGAAGTAACACAGTTCCAGAAAAGCAAGCGGCAAATGGTCTCCCTCATTTGTGGATGCTAACACCAAATCCCCAGATGAAACGCAAGCTGAACAACATTATTATTATATTTCTGTTAATCTGAAAGCAACTACGTTGTTATAATGTAAATCTCTTAATGGGCTCTAGAATGGATCCACTGCTTACTTTCAGACTCTGTAATTACTGTATATGAGTGGAAAGTATGTGTTCATATTTTAGAGTAATATAAAATTAAAGGAGGAAAATGTGAATTCCTAACCATAAAAAAAAAAAAAAACAGACTGAGAGAAAGATGCAGGACAGTTATGGCAGAATGCATGATCTGGGGTGGGGTGGCAGGAATGAAAAGGGGAATATGTCTAAACTGAACTGAGAAATGATGTCTGAAAAAAACACAAACCATCAATAAAATCATTATAAAAATAAAATAAAATAGATCATTTAAAAATAAACTTTATTGAAATTTTTGCACTTCATATATCTGATTATATATTTAGATGCCCCTCCTCTATTTCCACCCCCTGCTACCTCTCTACCCAATTTCATGCATGCTTATATACATATATGTATATTAAGGCCTAGAGACTTAAAATTGTTTCCTCAAATTTGTGTGGGTCCAACCACTGGGTCCTGGTCAACCTACCAAGAGTCTGATCCTTAAACTGACCCTTCCCAGTACCCAGCAGCTGCCAATACTTAAGTCGGGTTGGGGTTTTATTCACTTCCCCATGTCTAAAATAAATCAAGTTTTGAGGTACAAAAGAAATGTTAATAGATACCAAAAAATCAAAATTTCTGACATTTCATCTGCTCATAGCAGAATAAAACTAAATATCAACAGCAAGAAATAATTGAAGATTAAACATTACACTCTTAAATAATTCAAGGCTCATTGAAGAAATCAGCAAAGAAGTCTAGAAAATCCAGCATCAAATGAAAATAAAACTACAACTTATCAAAATGATAGGGATACAGAAAATTCACTTCTAAGAGGCACATTTATAGATTTCAGTGCTTACATAAAAAAAAATAGAGGGATCTCAAAAAACTAACAGCATACCTCTAGGTCTTAGAAAAAAAAGAATGAGCCAAACTCCAAATTACTAGGAGGGAAGAAATAATAAGGATCACAGAAGAAAACAATAAAATCGAATTTAAAAGAGTAATATGAGAAATCAATGAAATGAATTGGAATCAATGAAACAAGTTGGCTCTTAGAGAAAAATGAACAAATCAGTAAAATACATAATCAAGCTAAATAACCCAAGAAGTAAAATTAGTGATGGGGGGCGCCACAATAGACAATGATGAAACACAGAGGATCCTTAGGAAATGCTTTGAAAACCAACTTTCCAAAATGATGGAAGACCTAAGAATGTCTAGACACATAAGATCTACAAATCAAGAGAAACCAGAAGGCTACAAATGACTTTAAGATTGAAGCTGAAATATTCTCCCAACAAAGAAAATCCAGGGCCAGATGGATTCACTGCAGAATTCTATCAGATTTTTAAGGAAACGAATTGACAATCCACAGCTATTCCATGAAATAAAAACAGAAGGTCACTACTTGTGACGGCTAGTGCTAACTGACAATTTACAGGATCTAGAATCACCTGGAAATGGGCTGCTAAGCATGCCAATCGTGGATTCATCGATTACATTAATCAATATAGGAAGTTATCTCAACTATGTGCAGGACAATTTTTTGGGCTCCATAAACTTGAAAATGTGAGCTGAGCACTAGTATCCATGAGTTAATTGCTTTCTTCTTCTAATTGTGTGTATAATGTGACCAGCTGCTCCAAGCTGCTACTGCCTTGACTTCCCCACCAGGATGGCACCTTGACTTGTGAGCTAAAATAAACTCTTTCCCCATTAAGTTGCTTTTGTCAGTGTATTTTATCATAGCAGCAGGCAAAGCAACTAGGACAGCACCAAACTTATTCTATGAATCCAGTATTACCCCGATACCCAAATCAAACCCAGGTCCTCTGCAAGAGCAGTCAGTGCTCGTAACCACAGAGCCATCTCACCAGCCCCTCTTGTTGAATCTTGAGGGTCCTTTAATTATAGAATCATAATGTCTGCAAAGACTGCTATTTTTACTCCCTTATTTCCTACATACATCACACACCTTTAATCCTAGCACTCAGGAGGCAGAGGCAGAGGGATCTTTGTGAGTTCAAGGCCAGGCTGGTCTACAGAGTGAGTTCCAGGCCAGCTGGGGCTACAGGGAGACCCTGTCTCGAAAAGAAAAAAAAATTCTGTATAAATACCTGCAAACAATTCCACCACAAACTAAGAAGATCATTACTACAGTAAAGTTGGTTTCATTTCAGGACATAAGGATGGTTTCAAAGATGCAAATCAGTAAATGTAATGTAGCATATAAATAAATCCAGGGACAAAAATCAGATGATCATCTTATGAGATGCAGGAAAAGCAACTCTTTGTCAAAGTTCAACATAACTGTATGATAAAAGCCCTGGAGAAACTCAGAATGGAAGAAACATACCTCAATAGTAAAGGTATATATGACAAACCAACATTTACCTAACATTGTTCTAAATGTTAAAACTGAAGGTATTTTCTTTAATGAGAAAAGGATGTCCAGTCTCTTGAATTTCATTCAATATACTGTTTGAATAAGGCAAGAGAGGGCAATAAAAAGTGATGTATGTAGGAAAGAAGGGAGTAAAAATAGCAGTCTTTGCAGACATTATGATTCTATAATTAAAGAACCCTCAAGATTCAACAAGAGGGGCTGGTGAGATGGCTCAGTGGTTACGAGCACTGACTGCTCTTGCAGAGGACCTGGGTTTGATTCCCAGCACCCATATGGTGGCTAACAACCACCCAAAACTCTAGTTCTAAGGGATCAGAGGCCTTCTTCTGACCTCCATGGGCACTGCACAATGCAGGTAGTACACTCATACACATAAAATAAAACTAAAACATTTTTTAAAAGATTCTACATGAAAACTCTTAGATATAAGAAGCATTTTCATAAATTTTCAGATAAAAACTGCGTACTGGGGGCTGGAGAGATAGCCTAGCGGTTAAGAGCACTGACTGTTCTTGCAGAGGACCCGGGTTCGATCCCCAGCACCCACATGGCAGCTAAGAACCGTCTGTAACTCCAGTTCCAGGAGAACTCCAGTTCCAGGGGAATCTGACACCCTCTTCTGACCTCCGCGGCATTGCACAACACGGGTGCACAAACCTACATGCAGACAGTACATTCATACATGAATAAAAAATAAATAAAAATTTAAAAAATTAAAAAAAACTGCATACTGATAAAAATTTGCTTTTCTTTTTTAATATTTTTTTTATTTTATACATATTGACTATATTGCTTGCATATGTATAAGTGCAGCTGTGTAGTGCAATGCCTGCAGAAGTCAGAAGAAAACAAGGATTCCCTTGGAACTGGAGCTATGGATGGTTGTTAGCACCATGTGGGTGCTAAGAATTGAACCCAGGTTCTCTGCAAGAACAGTCAGTGCTCTTAATCACTGAGCCTTCTCTCTACCCCACAAAAGCTTTTCTAAATACCAATCACAATCCTGTCAAGAAAAAAATAAGAAAAAGAAAGCCATTCCCATAGCCTAAAAAAAATACCTGGGGGAAAAATATCTAACCAAGGAGGTAGAAGAACCGTAAAATGAAAACTTTAAAACAGCAAATAATTTAGTAAGATACTAAAAGATGGAACCCCGTCCACACCCCCCCATGGATTGGCAGAAATATTGTGAAAATGGGTATAGTATCAAGTGATTTGCAGATTCCACAAGGTCCCTATCAAAGTGCCAATAACATTCTTCACATGACTAGAAAAAAGCAGTCTTAAAATGTATAAAGACCCCCAAATAGTCAAAGCAATTCTAAATAGAAAGAACAATAATGGAGGTCAAAACCAGCATGGTACTGGTCCCATAACAGACACACAGACCAGTGGAATAGAACAGAGGACCTACAAATAAACCCACACAGCTATAAAAAGAGTACCCAACATAAGGCATTGAGAAAGGACAAGCTCTTCAACACTCATGCTGGGAAAATTATGCACCCACATGTCCAAGAATAAAAACAGATCCTTATCTTATCTTTCACCCTGTATAACAATCAAGTCAAAATATATCAAAGACCTTTATGCAAAATCTGAAACTTTAAAACTGCTATAGGAGAGACAAAGGTATAAATAACTTTCTGAAAAGGACTCCAATTGCTCAGGAGTTCACAAATGACACTACATGAAGCTAAAAATCTTTGCCACAGTAAAGTGAAAACACAGCAAAATAATGATACGGGTTACAGGATGAGGTAAAATCTTTGCCAATTACACATTTGACAGGGGATTCGTATCTAGAATCTATAAAGAATTCAAAATTTTAAACAAAATATAATCCAAGCAAGTGTGTTTAAGATACTTCTCAAAATAAGAAATACAAACGAAGGTGAGGTAATGGGATGTGCAAATGATTTTAAAACATTGTATTCATCAATGAAATTACCAGAGGATAAATAAAAAAGAAATACAAATGGCCAATAAGTATATGAACAATGCTTAACTATCAGGGAAATGAAAATTAAAACTACATTGAGATTTCATCTTACCCTAGTCAGAATGGCTAAAATCATGAAAACCTCAAATGCTGGTGAGGATGTAAGGAAAGAGGAACCCTTATAGACTGCTGGTTGGAATATAAACTAATGTAGCTGAGATTCCTCAAAACACTAAATATAGAATTACTATATGACCCAGTTATACCACTACTGGGCATATACCCAGAGATTCTAAGTCTGCCTATCACAGCAGCAGTATACTCAGAAGCCAGGATATGGAGGCAGCAAAATTGCTCACAAAGACATAAATGGATAAAGAAAACATATACACAATGTAGTGTCATTTATCTATGAAAAGAAAATCACAAAATAGGAGGGGGGCTATGATGAGAAAGGAATCCAAAGGTGGGATCAAGAAAGGGCAATGGGGCAGGAAGAAATGCCCCGTGCTTTCTCTCATATGCAGAGTATAGACTTGAGTGCATGTGGGGTGACTGTATGACATGAAAACAGAAAGGGGTATGGGGGGGGAGACCAGTCAAAGGGGAGGACAAACATAATGATAATATATAGATATACATACATACATACATACATACATACACACATATACACACACATGAAAACAACCATTCACTACTTTGATATGCTAACTAAAAAATTAAGACATTCCAGTGCTAATGATTATCACTAACTAAAATCTTGATTCAGATGAAAGAATGTGATTCTGATGTGCTTACTTCCGACTTAACATCTGTTTTCCTTTCTAAGAACCCACTCAGGATGCATTACTGTTGGCAGTCATATTTCTTTTTTTTAATTAATTAATTTATTTACATATATATTTTTTTATCAAATCTAGACCCGTGTCCCCCCATCCCCCCACCCCACCAGAGCTCATGCCTGGCAGTCATATTTCTTTAGGAACCTCTTGGCAATAGCAGGTTTTCAGACTCTCCTATTTGATGACATTAACCCAACAGGAAGAGAGGTGGTCAGGTGTTTTATATGACGCCCCCCCATTTGGATTTGTCTGGTGTTTTTCTCATGAACAGACGGGGATACAAACTTTGAGGATGAGGCCAATGGGACAACATCATTTCATCCACCAAGGGTACATGTTTACTGACATGATCTGTCACTGTGATGTTAACTTTGGTCACAGCTGATGTATTTCTCAGGTAAAAACTATAGGGGTATTATTTTCCCCTTTCCATGGTCTTTGGAAGCGGTCACTATAACAAGTTGGAGAATACTCATTTTAAGGTATTATAAATAATATATTTGTCTAGACAGTTAAATTCCATGTTTTAGATGTTAGAAAGACCTCTAGAGTGTTTTCACAGGTACACTCTCTGCTTTACAATATTTTCTACTAATAAATGTAATACATGTTCACAGTAGAAAAAAGATCACCTAAAATTCAGAACCCGTTTCTCCCCTATCATCCTTTATACATTTTATCTCCCCTCCCATGAGGAGTAGGAAGGATTAAGTGGGGTGGGAAATGGAAAGGCAGAGAAGAGAAGGGAGTGTGAGGAGGGATAACATAAAAGGCCTTTTGAAAAAGTCATGTGGAAACCTACCACTACATAAGCTTCTTAAAGTACACACACACACACACACACACACACACACACACACACAAGATATATATATATATATATATATATATATATATATATATACATTGTAAAGAGTTTAACTGGAGTTACCCTATAATGGGGACAATGCCCCTACCAAACATCACAGGTTAGCAAATTAAAAAGCCCAATGCCAGAATGGACTTCGTCTTTTGAAAATATTGACTAGGTATCCCATAGATCATCAAAAAATAGCAGCTATTGCCCTTGCTCTTGGTTACTGCCAGACCTTGATGGTGTGGGACCCTACTGCTGAAGATGCCACAAACAAGGAGAAATCAAGCTGTACGGACCTCAAAGTTTCCTCTCCACTGATTAGGCTTTATAGTGCTATGCCTGCTACCAGAAGAGAAAAATGATCATCAGCTTGGCCCAGCTGTGACTCCTGACAGCCACAATAACAACTGGCCTGCTTCAGAGGATGAGCCTATATCTGACACTGAAATCAGGTCTAAGAACCTGTGCTGGCTAGGTCACAGACCACAGGGGAAAGCCTACTTCTGTTATTCTGCTGAATGGACATTAAACCAACTCCAAATCCCATGTTTACTACCATAGATTACTATATCTCTCAACTCTGACCAGAGAGGCTTTCTCATGCAGCAGATAATGATTAACATTGAGACCCACAACATGCAGAGAACTTAGCCCTGAATGGGACACCTATACCAAACCACCGCCTCCCAAGGCTCAGGAGTCATTGCAGAAGACAGGGTAGAAAGACTGTAAGAGCCAGGGTGGTGGATGGCCACAAGAAAACAGTGTTTTCCAGACAGCAGGGCAGTTACTCATGAATTCACAGCAATTGTGACATCATGCACTAGACTTACATATTGAATTCACAGCAATTGTGACATCATGCACTAGACCTATATAAGCCCAAGCCAGACAAATTCTCAGCATGGGGGGGAGGGACATGGGCAGTAAGAAGCCCCAGCAGTATCTGAGGTACTACTGACAACTGACAGCTGCTGAGAGGGATGTCAGTTTTCTTTAAGGATATAACATTTGGTAGGCTGACCAGCCTCTAGGGGATGGACCCACACAGATGAGCATCTGGGGACACAAACTGGATTTAATAGGCCTGAATAAAAATAAATAATAATAATAAATGACATGACATTAAGCAGGGGGTGCAGAAGGAGTTTGAATATGATTAGAATACATTATATAAAATTCTCAAAAATGCAATAAACTATTTTTAAATTTAAAAAAATAAATCAAGCCTTCATGGAATATTTGGAATTCATTTTTCAAACCTCTAATAGAATTATATTTCCAAAATAGCCTTTTAAAAAGGGTTTAGAAAAAAAATAAAATAAAAAGGGTTTAGAGCCAAAAGTCAAGGAGGACTGGAATAAAATGGTGTTTTCCCCACAGAGTGGAAGGAAACCTTAACCAATGATACATCTGATAGACCATTAACATCCAGAGTGTGTAAACTACTCATAAAAAAGGAGGAAGAAAACAAATGACCCACTCAAAAGATGGAATAAAGAGCTGAACAGACTTTACAAATGAAGAAGTAAAGGTTGAGAAACATCTTAAAAAGTGTTCATCACTTGGGAGGCAGAGGCAGGTGGATCGATCTCTGTGAGTTCAAGGCCAGCCTGGTCTACATAGGAAGCTCCAGGCTAGCTGGGAATAAAGAGATACCCTGTCTCAAAAAGACAAAAAAAGCTTTTGAGTTTAATGAGGTCCCATTTGTCAATTGTCGATCTTATTTCTTGTGCAGCTGCTGTCTGATATAGGAAGTCTTTTCCTACACCTATGTCTTGTAGTCTGCTGCCAAGCTTCTCTTCTATCACCTCCAGGGTTTGGGGTTTCACGTTGAGGTCTTTGGTCCATCTGGAGTTGACCTTTGTACAAGGTGAGAGGTAGGGGTTTAATTTCATTCTTCTACAAGTGGTGATCCAGTTTTGCCAACACCACTTGCTGAAGATGCTGTCTTTCCTCCATTGTGTCTTCTTGGCCCCCTTGTCAAATATGAGGTGGCTGAAATTGTATGAGCTCAGGTTTGGATCTTCAGTTTTATTCCATTGGTCAACTGGTCTGTTTTTGTGCCAGTACCAGGCTGTTTTTATGACTATAGCCCTGTAGTATAGTTTGATGTCTGGTATAGCGATCCCCCCTGTATTGCTCTTTTCACTCAGGGTTGCTTTGGCTATTCGGGGTCTTTTGTTTTTCCAAATGAAATTGAGGATTTTTTTT
>VZQC01014308.1:2222413-2360015 GCA_009823505.1 Rhizomys pruinosus
ATGATCAAAAAAAAAAAAAAGAAAAGAAAAACAACAACAACAACAAAAAAACCAAAGGATACAAAATGCTGGAGAGGTTGTGGGGAAAGGGGAACACTCATCCACTGCTGGTGGAAATGCAAACTCCTGCAATCCCTATGGAAAATAGTGTGGAGAAAATGAAAATGAGCCTTCCTTCTGACCCAGTCATACCACTCCTGGGTATATTCCCACAAGACTCATCCTATCACAGAGATACATGCACGTCTATGTTTATTGCAGCTCTATTCACAATAGTGAAGAGCTGGAAGCAACCCAAGTGTCCCTCAATGAATGAGTGGATAAAGAAAATGTGGTACATCACACAACGGAATTCTATACAGTGGTAAAGAAAGATGACATCATGAACTTTGCAGGTAAATGGATGTAACTAGAAGCCATTATGCTAAGTAAAATAACACAGTCCCCCCAAAACAAGTGACATATGGTGTCCATCATTTGTGGATGCTAGCACCAATTCTGTCTTTAAAAGGCAAACTGAATAATTCCTTTTAATTTCTTTTTTAGTAAATATAATATCTGATGTTACTCATCAACTTGATATGTAATGTAGGAAAATAAAGTAACATTGTTTATCTGCATACAGTCCTACAATAAAAATGCAAAAACCTAGACGTGTTTTGGAATTAACCTAGAGTTTATTTTTAGATGTCATAATTTGGCATATCTGGGGCATCCATATAGGCATATTTTGGAATATTTTGGAGTGATATAAATGAGATGGAACAACAACAAAAGACTGGGTCAAAGATCTGACTGAAACAGTAAACTTAAGCCCCAAACAGTAAACTTCAGCATCAAAAAAATTTTAAAATGACTGAGAAAAAGATGAAAGACATGTATGGCAGAATGCATGAGCTCTGACAGGGAGGGGACAAGAAAGGGGAATTAGGTCTAAATTTGGTTATGAAATATATGAAATACACAAAACTTCAATAAAAATGTAAAAAAATAAAATGGTGTTTTCTGGATATGACAGGATGGTGGCACTCATGATCTCATAGCAGCTCAGACTGCCTGCACAAGACCTGTACAAGATCAAGCCAGTGACATACAGCATAGAGGGGCAAGGGGCTCATGAACCCCAGCTCTAATGGAGCAGTTCTATGGACACTTAACGGCTGCTATGGGAAAGTGAGTCTCCTTTCTGTAAAGGCGTGGCTCCTGGTAGGTCCCTAATGCTCCAGTAGACAGCCCTCCCCCACCACTGGCACACATGGACAGCACTGATTGGTCTCAGTAAGTCTACTAGGAAAAAAAAAAAACCAGAGAACCTAAAGTTGGAGAGAGATATGGGAGACACCCAGAATGGTTAAAGAGCAAGAAGAGAGGTTTTTATGATCAAAATATACTGTATTCATGCATGAAATGCTCAATGAACTGATAACATTAGATATAACTAGAAAGGAAAATCCACAGTTAATATTATGAGGTACTGTCTACATCTGAATAGATGAAGTCACCTTCTTCTACGTATCAAATGTTCTATCATTTATTATCAGTTAACATTATAAGAATTGTTATTTGCCTTTAGGCAAAAGTATTTTATTCTTTACAATCCCAGGATCTAGTATATAGTATAGCTAGCCCATGTGATTATAAACTCAGGAATGTCATGAAGTAAGGAACCCCCTAAAAGTTATAACCAATACAAACTTAATCTCTTCCTCTGCCCACACAAGGCCATCATGGTCACTCACCTTGAGCCTTGGACAATTAATTAAATCAGTAAAATAGTTTGTACTCAGTAAAAAAGAAAGTGGTGTAGAAAGTTCTCATCACAGTGGTTGTCATTTAAGGTAGCCATAAAAGATTGTTTATATATCCATCCATCCATCCATCCATCCATCCATCCATCCATCCATCCATCCACTTATTTCTAGGTACTCAAGTATATTCCAAAGATACATGATTTTTTCCCCACACTTTTCCCACACTTTGATTCATTCTTAATCATTTTAGAGTTTTTGGCACAGGCCCACATTCCTGAATTCTGTCACTAAGAACAAGTGCATTTTGGAATTCAGAAGTGTTTCAAATTTGAAGGTATTAGGGCAAATACATAATAAACTATGAAATACCACAGCAGGGTACAGAGAAACACTTTGGAATCAGATAGTAACATTTTCTGTAGCAAAACACAAACAGTTTCAATCAGGAGACTGTTTCTTATGCATTTTACCGTTCTTAATGATACATTTAAAGAATTTCTCATGTCTGGGTCATGGGCTCTCTTTATTGGAGTTTTCAATGCCATTAGCTTCAGTTACCACAGGATAGGGGCCAGGTTTTAGTTGATTTCTCAGTTTGCGAGGATTCTAAAATAAGAAAGTTGTTAAGTTCAAAGTCTGAGATCATTCTTATCCATTTTTTCTCAGTCTTTTTTTAAAATTTTATTTATTTTCTATGTGTATGAATGTACTGTTTGCATGCAGGTTTGTGCACCCGTGTCATGCAGTGCCGCGGAGGTCAGAAGAGGGTGATGGATTCCCCTGGAACTGGAGTTCTCCTGGAATTGGAGTTACAGATGGTTCTCAGCCGCCATGTGGGTGCTGGGGATCGATCCCGGGTCCTCTGAAAGAGCAGTCAGCGCTCTTAACTGCTAGGCTATCTCTCCAGCCCCAAGTCATTTTTTTAAGTGATTTTGCTTTAATTTTCTTCACTTTAAGCCAATCATAAATTTTCACAATGATTTTTGGGGTGGGAGGAGAAAGAAGGCAGCATTCATAATGACTGTGGCTTCAGCCTGGCCGGCCAGGGGAAGTGCCGACAGGGCAGGCCTCACTGGGCAGTTGGCGCAGCACCGACTGCCCTCCTGGTAGGCAGGTGATGTTCCAAGAGCGCGAGAGCTGGTAGGCAATGTCCTCCGCAGCTTCTGTGGCTCAGCTTTTCCACCCAAATCTGACCCTCTCTGCTTCCTGCTGAACCACCTGTTTGGCTTCCACTGCTTCTGTTAAACTCCTTCCGGAAGGTCAGATGTGTCAGGGACACATCATCCAGGATGACCCCAAATGTTGCTGCTCGCTCCGTGATGTCATTGCTCACCTGTCTAGACACCATCTCTCCAGCATCAAAGTAAGCCACCACCGACTTGAAGTTCTCATGGTGACAGAACGCAACACTGGCTCATTGTAGTCCTCTCTGAAGCTGGTATAGATCCGAGGGACCTGGCTGGCCACAGGCCAGAAAAGGATGTATAGTATTATGTTGAGGTTCTGCACATCTTTGCTACCAGTGATGACAGGTACATTCCGTGGTCAAGAGCGGCAGTCAAAGATAATTGGTTTCTGTACCCAAGAGATGAGAAAGTGAGTCCCTTCTCCTACCACAATGTCTTGTACTCCACGGAATCGGTCAAAGACGACAGCTCTGTGTCCAGCATCCACATTATACAAGGCAGAGTTCACCACCCTCCTGTGACAGCTAAGGGCAGGCTAAACCTCCTGAAGGATTGAAGCACTTCGGCAGCCACGTTTCCTTTTGCAGGACACACTCACACCTGCATTCACTCTGACCTCAGTCCTTTATTTAAACGTTTCTGATGCAGAAGTTTACTGTTTTGGTCAGTTCTTTTCCCTTTAATTTTATATCACTCCAAAATGTGCATATACACTCCACTCATATACCAAAATTACAAAGTCTGAAAATAAACTATAGGTTAATTTCAAAACACGTTTAAGGGTTCATAATTTAGCAGTAAAGCTTCATGCAGGTAAAAAGTAACATAACATTATATTCATAAAATAATAGCAAGTCGATGTATATTTTAATGTACTTTTAAAACTATGGAGGGCTGGAGAGATGGCCTAGCGGTTAAGAGCGCCGACCGCTCTTACAGAGGACCTGGGTTCGATCCCCAGTACCCACATGGTGGCCAAAAACTGAAACTCCAATTCCAGAAGAACTCCAGTTCCAGGGGAATCCGACACCCTCTTCTGACCTCCGCGGCATTGCACGACACGGGTGCACACACTTGCATGCAGACAGTACATTCATACACATACAGAACTAAATAAAAATTTTTTTTAAATATTTAAAACTATGGAAAACAGACATAAATTTCAAGTTATATTTATAGTAATATCAGTAAATGTGGCAATATTTTTAACAACAAATTAACCACTTTGACTTATTTACATATAAGGATTTGGTGCTAGCTCAATCCATTTACCTGCAAATTTCATGATGTTATCTTTCTTTACTGCTGCATAGAACTCCCTTGTGTAAATGTACAACATTTTCATTGTCTACTCATGAGTTAAGAACACTTGGGTTGTTTCCAGCTCTTCACTACTGGGAATAGAGCTGCAATAAACACGATTTTGCATGTATATTTGCTATTGAATGGAACTTTTAGGTACACACTCAGGAGTGATATGACAGGGTCAAATGGTAGATTCATTTTTAGTCTCCACACAGCTTTCCATATGGGTTGCATGAGTCTGCAACCCTACCAGCAGTGAATGAGTGTTCCTCTTTCCCCACAATCTCTCCAGCATTTGATATCCTTTGTTTTCTTGATCACAGCCAGTCTTTAAGATGACATCTTGGGGCTGGAGAGATGGTCCTCCTGCAGAGGACCCGGGTTCGATTCTCAGCACCCACATGGCGGCTAAGAACCGTCTTTAACTCCAGTTCCAGGGGAATCCGATGTCCTCTTCTGACCTCCGTGGCATTGCACAACACGGGTGCACAAATCTACATGCATACAGTACACCATACACACACACACACACACACACACACACAAAATAAATAAAAATTAAAAAAAGAAAAAAGACATCTTAAATTACTTAATTACTTAATTACTAATGATGATGAACACTTTTTAAGATGTTTCTTAGCCATCTTTATTTCTTTTCTTGAGAAGTCTTTGTTCAGATCTTTAGCCCATCTTTTAATTGGGTAATATGTTTTCTTGGTCTTTTGTTTTTTTGAGTAGTTTACTCTGGATGTTAAACCTTTGTCAGATGTGTCACTAGTGAAGATTTCCTCCTGCTCTGTGGGTTTTCTCTTTACTTCTCTGATCGTTTCTTTTGCTATACCAAAGCTGTTTTAGTTTAATGAGTTCCCATTTGTTTATTGTTGACCTTATTTCCTACACAACTATTATCTGATTCATAAAGTGTTTTCCTACACCTATATCTTGTAGGTTACTGCCAATGTTTTCTTCTAACATTTTCAGGGTTTGAGGTTTCACACTGAGGTCTTTGATCCATTTAGAGTTGACATTTGTACACTGTGAATGGTAGGGGTTTAGTTTCATTCTTCTATAAGTAGTGATCTAGTTTTGCCAGCACCGTTTGTTGAAGATGCTGCCTTTCTTCCATTGAGTGTTCCTGGCCCCTTTGTGGGGGCCATATCATGTGGCTGAAATTGTATGTAGTCAAGTTTGGCCTTCAATTTAATTCCATTGATCTACAGGTCTAATTTTGTGCCTGTACCATGCTGTTTTTATGACTATAGCTCTGTAATAGAGTTTGAAACCTGGTATAGTAATAATCCTGCACTATTCTTTTTGCTCAGGGTTGCTTTGACTATCTGGGGTCTTTTGTTTTCCCATATGAATTTTAGGATTTTTTTGCCATTTCTGTGTAGAAAGTCATAGGGATTTTGATGACAAAACCTGGAAGATTGCAGAATGCATGAGTACTGGGGGAGGCATGGATGTAGGAATGAGTCTAATTTTGATTAAAATCTAAATTAAAAAATTTTTGAAAATACACTAATTTTCAAAAATATTATCCATTTATTGTCTCTTTAAATTCTGTTACACTGGGCAAAAGTATTACAATACCTGCCCTGTATTTTATGTTAAGTGTTAATGATTTTAATATCAATTACAATGTAATACATATTACATGATCACTTTACAGGATAAATCTATACATACAATATAGAGTATATGACAAAATTATTATATATAAATACTTTATTGTAAATATTAAATATTTAGTATATTAAAACAGTTATCACTTTGTTATTCTTTAAATTTTATTAATTTTTTTGTGCATTTCATACACAAAATCTCTATCTTAATGACCTGTATAGCCCTTTCCCCATTGCCCACCTCCCACAGCCCCCCCCCACTATCATTCATACATTCTGTCATTTGTTTTAAAGACTGTATGTCAAGCAGAGCATTGGTCCTTGGACAGGACTCCTATATTAAGCTTTGGTCACCCAGGGCTCAGGGACCATTGCAAAAGTGGGGGTGGAAAGATTCTAAGAGCCAGGGAGGAGTACATGACCATATGGAAATAGAAGCCTACAAGCTCCTGGGACTCTGCCCATATGATCCTACAGTAATGGTGTCAGCATGAACAAGATTCAGGCAACCTCAGGCAGGCAAAACTCCAGCATGGAACTGGGGAAGTGGGCAGCAGAACCTAATATTAGCTGAAGAAATATTGGTACTTGATTACTGTTGGTTGAGGAACAGCTCATCTTCTTGAGGTGGATGAATTTGCACTTTGTTATTCTTTAGCAAAAGTGTTATCTAGCAATTTCTAATCAAATTCAACATTACAATCATATAAATTATTATTGATTCTTTAAAATTATTTCTTATCCAAAAAGCAAATGTATAAATAAAATATATAAATTTATAAACATTCCGTCCTCTGAGTAATTTTGTATACATCCCTCCCCCAGCATAGCCTTTCTAGACTCTAAGAGCCCCACTTTAGGATGGTGCATGTGAGGGGATCCTACTTTGTGTTGTCCTAGGTCTCACTCTCTGTCGTGTATGGTTGATGCTGCCCAAATCTCTCATTCAACCCAGCCAAGCCCCAGGAAGCCAAGCCAACTACTTTCACACTAACCTCTCTTTCCCCTCCTTGGATGCTGGTACCTGAGGGTTTTTCTCTTTTCAGGCAAGGCCAGTTGGATATTAACTAATGTGTCCTGTTGAATTCATCATATTCAGGCTTATGGTAGGAAGTTGTAAGGTTATCTTAGACTATGTGTTATTAGAGCAGAACTCTTAATTTCATTTGCCTTTGAGGCCAAAAATCCAAGTATCAAATATTTGTTACATTAGCTTCATATTTCTATAATAACATATCAAAGATAACTAACTTATAGAGAAAGTATTTCTTTTGCTCATACATTTGGAGGTTCCTGTAACAACCCTTGACAAATATCAACTGGTAAGAAGGTTCAACTACTCATTATGTACCACTTCCTCAGTTCTGTTGTATAACACTTTTGAAAACAAAATGTTGGAAATTGAATCTTTCTTTTAGTGACTGTAAGCCATCCTTCATATGGCTTACTCTGAAAAAATTAGAAATTAGAATTTGATGCCATTTATTTAGTGACAAATTATCTTTCCAATACTTGATGTAATTGTTTATTGGACTTATGTAAATATTCACTATCTTTATTTTTTTACAGCCTTTACTATCTACACCCCTATAAGCATGGCAGTCTTTTTTTTTCACTCCTTACATATAGCAAATTTACATAGTTTGAAATCAAATTATAGGTTAATTGCAAAATATATTTAGGTATATACAGTTTAACTGTAAGCTTGTATATAGGTAAAAAATACAACTTTACATTTCTTAATTATATAGCAAGTTGATGTAAATTTTAATTAAGAAAAATGTTCTTTCTCGTAAATCTTAGAACTGAGATAGAGACATATACTTCAAGTTATATCTATAATGATAACAGTCAATGTGATATTATCTTTACTGACCAGTTACTCACTGACTTACATATAAGGATTTGGTGTTAGGAACCATAAATGAGAGATAATATATGTCGTTAGGTAACTGTGTTACCTCACTTAGCATAACAGCTTCTGCTTCCATCCATTTGCCTACAAATTTCATGATGTTGCCCTTCTTCACTGCTGCATAGAACTTGTATAAATTTACCACATCTTCATTATCCACTCATCAGTTGAGGGACACCTGGGCTGCTTCCAGCTCTGCACTATTGTGAAAAGAGCAGCAATAAGCATGATTTGGATGTATCTCTGCTGTAGGATGCATCCCAGGAGTGGTATAACTGGGTCAAATGGTAGGTTCATTTTTAGTCTTTTAAGAGTTTTCCACACTGCTTTCCATAGGGGTTGGATGAGTTTGCACTCCCACCAGCAGCTAATGAGTGTTCCCCTTTCTCCACACCCTCTCTAGCATTTGGTGTCATTTGTTTTCCTGATTATCGCCAATCTTACCAGTGTAAGATGAAATCTTAAAGTGGCTTTGATTTGCTTTTCCTTAGCTATTAACAATGTTGAACACTTTTTAAGATGTTTCTGAACCATCTTAACTTCTCTTGAGAAGTCTCTTTTCAGATCTTTTGCCCATCTTTTAATTGGGTCACATGTTTTCTTGATTCTTTGTTTTTTGAGTAATTTATATACTCTAGTATAGGCATGTGTTTGGCACCATGAGCTGACTTGTTCACCTGAATGTCTTCTGCTGGGTCCAACCCACGAGCTGGTACCTTTACATGATTATGTAAAGGTATGGCATTGGCTACTGGGAGGCGATGTCATGCAATATGAGAGCTGTCTGTCCCAAGCTTATATAAGCCACCTGTTGTGTAAAATAAATTGAATCTTCCACCACCTGACTGAGGCCTCCAGGTTGCTTTTGCATACATAATTTCCTTTGACAGATAAATCATGGAACTGTTGATCATTCACTTAGCTTTTCAGTTTGTCTGGTGTTGGGGCTGCTTTACCTGACCAGTTGGGTGATCACAAAGACTAACAGCCTCCAGCCATGGGATCGTTCATGCATAGGGGCTGCAGAAGCCAACCCTATGCGTGGGAGTTACCAACTTCCCAGTCACAGGTTTGCCCATAAGGCATCGGCTTCGTGCATGTGTGCCAGAAGTGATCAGCCTAGACACAGGTCGGGCCATGAAGTCATCAATCTTACATGGCTGCCAGAAGGCCAACAGCCTCTTGGACATCTATCACAAAGGTAGGAACCTACAACATCTACCATGCTCTGGATGTTACGCCTCTGTCAGCTGTGCCCCTGGTGAAGATTTCCTCCCACTCCATTAATTTTCTCTTTACTTTGATTGTTTCTTTTGCTGTACAGCAAGGTTTTGGTTTAATGAGGTCCCACTTGTTGATTGTTGACCTTAATTCCTGAGCAACTAATGTCTGATTTACAAAGTCTTTTTCTACACCTATATCTTGGAGGTTACTCTCAATATTTTCTTCTAGCATTTTCAGAGCTTAAAGTTTAACACTGAAACCTTTAATCCACATAGAATTGATTTTTGTATGGGGTGAAAGGTAAGGGTTTAATTTTATTCTTCTACAGAAGGTTATCCAGTTTTGCCAGCACCATTTGCTGAAGATGCTACCTTCCCTCCATTGAGTGTTTTCAGCTCCTTTGTCAAATATCAGGTGGCTGAAATTGTATACAATCAAGTTTGGGTTTTCCATTTTATTCCATTGATCTATGGGTCTATTTTTGTGCCAGTATCATGCTGTTTTAATAAGTATAGGTGTGTAGTAGAGATTGAAATCTGGTGTAGTAATCCCCCTGCATTATTCTTTTTGTTCAGGGTTGCTTTAGCTATCTGGGGTCTTTTGTTTTTCCATATGAATTTTAGGATTGTTTTCTAATTCTGTGAAAAAGTCACAGGGATTTTGATTGGGATTGCATTGAATCTATATATTAATTTAGGTGGGATGGTCATTTTTACTATATTAAATTCTTCCTACCCATGAACATGGGAGATCCTTCCATCTTCTGGTATCTTCCTCAATCTCCTTCTTCAAAGATTTAAAATTTTTCATTGTAGAGTTCACTATTCTTAACAGCAGTGGAATGGCTCTGTTATATAAGATGGTGACTCAGCTTATATAATTATGAATGCAGAGTGGATATCACCTCTAGGTGGTATTCTTCTACAAATCTCATCACTGAGTCCTTCTCAGTTTCTTTCTTGGTGAACCTCAACTTTAAAGCATTTATAAAATCTTAAGCACATTGAGTTAGAACAGACTAAGTACTTTTTAAATATGTATTAACTGACCAGCACTCATCTATACCGCCTTCCATTTGATCTGTGCTTTGTGTGATACTCTGTCACCCTATCAGTTTGAAAAAGGCTCAACCAAAATCTCTTACCACCAGGGCCCCAGTTCTGTCATCTTTTCAACCCTCCAATTAAGGTATTGGTGGTGGTGAACTGTTTTGTTTTCCTTTGCTTGTCACAAATGAAGTAATTTAATATCTGAATTTCTAATAAGCCCCTTTTCAAGTGTGTTAACATGACAGTTGGCAAATGAATATTTTTCTACCTAAGGATCTGTAATGAATAAAATTCCCTTCTATCTTCACAGTGAAACAATTACTACATTAAAAACCATGGTAATAATGGATCTTTCATCCATAACAGATGGGATATGTAAAGTGAACATCAATCTTTTGGGGTTTTTGATGTCTCAGCACTATGGAAAATTTTACCTGATAATTATATTATGACTACATGATTTATCAGTAGTTGCTGGCTAGAGATTCAGTAAGTGGTCAGGAAGGCCCAGGTATTTTCTGGGTATGAGCGCTTCATTCTCCTTCCTCCAGGGATAAGCGGGTTTACCCAGCAGTGTATTCTCGCACACAAAGACCTTTGGTATGCAGTCTTGTGGACACCTCAGATGAGTGATGGTTGTGACTTCTGGTGCCTGGCCTCCCAGCAGATTTGAGAGTTCAGATTTGGAAAATGGCTGCTTTCCTTCTATAAGCAATGCTTGGTGATGGTTATGAAATGGCAGTGTATCAGCTAGGCCTACTGCTGGCAAGTAACAAGAACAGTTCAAATTAGCCAAAGAGGCAAAAAGATAAGAATTTATTGTTTATATCCACAAATCACAGAGCTGGAGGGGATGGCTTTAGAAAATGGCTGGGCCCTGAACCTAGACTTCCATCTCTGACTTTATGTCACCTCTAAACTTGTTTCTGCCTCTTTGAGTGTCTTGTTTGCATCCTGTCCAGTGTAAGGCAGAGGACATCCAGTAATCAAATCTTGGAAGCTATGATGGAGAAAGTATAATGAGGTAAGAGTCAGAATGGCTTATCTTGGGCCACATACTCATTTCTTGATCAATCACTGGATTGACCTATCAGGAGTCTGATGCTGTGGTCAGCTCTGCAGTCAGTATGGAAGGGGTAACCACAGTAGAAGGGGATAGGCAGGGAACAGAAAAGTAAAAGAGGCATGTGCTATTACCACCACTTACAGATCTTATATATTTGTATATAGCAATTCATAAGAATGGGTATATATATATATATATATATATATATATCCGGTGTATATGTATACTCTATTGGCTCACAAATATGTGATTTTTCTCTTCCCAAAGATATCATTCACATCAATCATCATTAACCTATGGCATATTTCCATCTTCTGTGGCACAGAGTAAGTTTGACTCTAGACAGATTGACTGACATATTACCCCAATATGTATCTAAAGTCCATATGTAGAAAATTAGAGCATCATTCAGGCTGAGGGAGTGCCCCGAGGGTCAGTGTTAGTGGAGCAGAGCAGAGCATGACTAAACGTGACTCTGGGTATAGATTGCAGGACCAAGGTGAGGACACTTCCAAGCCAAGCAACAGACACTCGAATGGCCACAAGAGTAGAATGAAAGGTTTTGGGTCCATGGAAATGAACCAGACTTTTGGAATATGAGGCAATTAAATTCCCTGTGCAGACAATGGGAGGTTACTGCAGAGCTAACTGTAGCACCCTTGCTCACCGGAAATAACAGGAGCTGAAGGAAAATGGACACTGTGTATTCTTTCACTTTGGCTCTTTTCCTGAATTCTCCAGGTGCTCTCCCTATTTCAGGAAAACGCTTTTCCTAAGCAATTGTCCTAATTACATTCCTGCCATCATGGTGCCCTGACAAAAAAGCAACTTCGAGGAGAAAGGGTTTATTTTAGCTCATAATTCCAGGTTCTTGCCCATCACTGCAGGGAGGTCAAAGCAGCAGGAACTGAAAACAGCCATTGAATGATACCACAGTCAAGGGCAGAGAGAGAATGCCTGCCTGCATGCTTGCCAGTGCTCTGCTGCCTCTCCTTATCAGGTCAAGGCCCCATCTATGAAACAGGGCTGTCCACTCACGGTGGGTATTTCTACCCCAATTAACCCAAATAAGAAATTCCCTTGTAATCATCCCCACAGGCCAATACCAGCTGGACAATTCCACCTTAAAATTCTCTTCTCCAGTGATTCTAGATTTTTGTCGAGTTGACAATTAAAACTAACCATCCAGCACGTGTGTCATCTCCCACAAAATCTTCCCAGAATTATCTCAACCCTCAGTGACGTCTCCCCCTCTCATTCGTACTCAGTCTCATCTCATCTCATACTGAGATGTGGGCTTTAATTGAGCTGCTATCTCACAACCTAACTGAGAAACACAATTGTCCCTTCGCCATTCAACAAACACATGCCCTCAAGTCCCTGAAAAAAATGACAAATCATATTTAAATGACAAATCCAATGTGTGCATGTCAAATAAGTAATCTTTATGTTAATTTAGCTGTTTCTTCTTCTAAAACAACTTAATAGGAGAAATTTCTTTCCTTTTCCTTTTCAATTACAGAAATGGGAATATTCAGATTTTAATTAACAATTACGTTGATCAGTTTAAAATTTGGGGAACATATATTTGTGTATAATTGCTCTCAATATACTCATGTAAAATCAAAAGCCTAGATTTCAAAATACAGAACCCATTTATGCCAGCCTTAGTTACATGTGCACATTTATTTGAATGTGTGGAGTCTATTCTTTTATTGCCAAGATAGTCAGCTCCGTTCCTTAATTGTTACTATAACTATAATTCAGGAAATTCTATTGCAACATCAATATGTTATGTGCATCTTTAAGTAGGTTACTGTGGCCTGTCTATCATAGAAACTGATCCTAAACATTCTTATTTGGTCTACTCAAAGCTTTCTAATGATCTCATTTTTTTTTTAAAGAGGCGTACTTCAGTGTCATTAAAATGTTAAGCGGCTGAAACCAGTCCTGCCCTTCGCTACTGTGTGCTGAATGCTGCTGATTCTCCCTGAGCATCATGGGAAAGAGCACTCTTCTCCAAATACCAGACTTCCTCTCAGAAGGACATTCATTCGGGCTTCTTTTATCAGATTTGGGGAAATGTCTGCTATCCCACCTGGTCACCAGAAATTTCTGGCTATAGCACCCTATTGATCATCAGCGCTTGAATCTCTTCCATAGTAGTGAATGCAAATGATCTTCAGGTGGCTTGCCCTGAGCAAGGTCTTCCCACCATGTCACACACACACAAAAAAAATGTGAGACAGAGTGATTGAGTTCCTGGTAGGAAACTACTACAAGAACCCAGCCTAAGGTGAATTTCTTTCCCTTCCCCCTAAATCTGCCATGCTCTGAACAGGGAGAAACAATGATGTCTTGAACCAAACCCTGTAGTACCTGAGTCCTTCATCCCATACCTATCTGCTATAATTAATAATTTAAAATGTACAGTTAAGGGGGTGGAGAGATGGTTCAGTGGTTAAGGGCAGGGCTTGATTCCCAGCACCCCTATGGTGACTAACAAAACTCCATTTCCAGGGCATCCAATGCCCTCTTCTGACCTCCATGGGCATTGCATGATAGGGGTGCACTTACACACATGCAGGCAATATACTCATACATAAATAAAAATAAAATAAAATGAATAGTTAAAACCTGTGTTAATGAGGGAAGAGCATTTACAGGATGATGCCAAGTGGAAAGATGTGTGTAAAACACACATACAGGCAATATGCTTTTGTCTATGCTCAAGGTCAGTCGATAATTTGGTCACCCTGCCCTAATGGGGAACCACAGATGGAGTTCTTATATTTGCCCCGTTAATTTTACAGTGTTAAAAAATTTTAACAACCATGTGACTTTTAAAGCTGTATTGTATTTTACATTATGATGTTAAGATGAGATCTTGGAGGTTATTATTTAACAGTGATGTGGGGTGGATTGTGCTAGTTAGTTTTTACTGTTAACTTCACATAGCTTAGTCACCTGGGAAGAGGAACCTCAGTTTAGGAATTTGCCCAGCCTACCGTGCACAACACTATCCCTAAGCAGTTGGGTCTGGGCTGTAGCCAGATGAGCAAGCCAGAAAGTCAGCTAGAAAGCAACATTCTTCCATGATTTCTGCTTCAGTTTCTGCTCATATTCCCACCCCGATTTCCCTCAATAATGACTGTGACCTGGAAGTGTAAGCTGAAAATCAACTCATCCCCTAAATAGATATATGAGTTTGCATTATGGATACAGCAGTATGACAGGGAGATAAACCTGGGCTGCTACTAGTCAGCTATGGGTGTGGGTGATACAGTATCTACTGCAAACTTCATGTCATCACTCTCCCATTCCAGTGTGGTGCTACCTCAAGGTGGTAGCTGCAGCTCAAATGAAGAATTGATGAGGATTCTGGGCTCAGTGGGCTGTGCAGACCTTCACCCAATTAGCATTCATTTTGTTCCTCAAGACTTATCCCTCCCCAACAATAAGAATATCAGCTTTCACTGGTTGAGATGGGCAAGAAAGAGACAGAGAGATAGAGGGCAGGAGGGAGGGAGGGAGAGAGAGAGAGAGAGAGAGAGAGAGAGAGAGAGAGAGAGAGAGAGAGATTCCATTCAGTTTTTCATGGCCATTCAGGGAGGGATGTTTTAGCTCTTTCAATAAACTCTCTTGCAGTGGGTCTCTTAGTTTTCACAGCATATCATAATTTTGGACCTGTATTCAAATATCCCATTTGTAATATAAGCAAGACCACTGCTGTTCTTCCTGTTCCTGTTCCACACACCTTTACTTTTCTTAAGTCTCCTGGGAGTGATTAAAGGCCAAATGAATTAGTGAGATGGGAGTGGAGCTTGAACTGAGCTGGATTTTCTGTATGTGAGGTCATGAGTCGCATATGCTTGAGACTGTCTATTGTCGCAGCTGTGCCAACCCAAAGGGACCTAAAGTCAGCTCAGGTTTTAAAAATTAACATTCAGAACCAGGATTTGCTCCTAAACAGTTCTATTTGCCACAGTGCCCCCCACATTTTTAACCCAAGCCTGATGCTTTCCACTGCACCGTCTTTCACACAATAGTGAGAGATTCTTTCTTAAGAACACCCCAGCTAAGAAAGCCATGCTCAGTTGCAGTGTCTGGCTGACTAAAAGGTGGAACAGTGAAACTATTTTAACAAAAATCATCTTTGCTGATGCTATGGAATGGACATCCTCGTTGACATGTTGATGGGTATTTACAAACTCTACAAAGTTTAGTGGCTTCTAAGAAAGCCATGGAATATATATTTTATGGGAAGAAACTTGGTAAAACCTGAAGAATGCACATCTTAAAGACAGCAGCCTGGTGACTGACTCTGTTCTGCTAGGGCCAGTGAATTCTTCTGAATCTTTATGGAATGAACAGTGAAGAGTGGGTATAGCTACGCTTGAAGATTGAGACTCAGAACAAGACACCCTGACCCGAAGGCCCACAAGTAGCCTCTGAAGCAAAGTCTCTCTCTTCTACCCTCACATCTCGCCGCTACTGACCCTTAAGGCAGGCCATGCAAACAAGAATTCCTCTCCTCCAAGACTGGCCAGAGAAACCAGAAATCCTTTTGTACCCCAAAAGTCAACCATAAACTCTAAATATACTTGCCTAACTTTCCTTCACCTTTCTGTGTAAGAGCAGGCTGTAAAAAAAATCTGACTAAACTTATTTGCTTATAAGACATGAGACTCCCATTTCAAGAAGTACCTGGGCCCAAATCTAAGGGGAAGAAATGCTACAACTGAGAAGCCATGAGCAACCTGAAAGATGAGCCGTGCTGATTTCAATCCCCCCCAGCCTTGTCTGTTTTAGATCATACCCTAGTGCCAATGACATTTGTATATGGATGCTCCTATTTCATTGAATTTAAGCATAAAAATAGACAGTTCACCATGAGTCTTGGGGACTTCAATCTTAAGGTTCTTGTGGTGGTTAAGTGCAGTTGTCAACATGGTTAAATGAAGAGTGAGGGCATCGATGATAAAGACTTTGTGTGTGTTTGTGATGCATTTCCAGAGCTGACTAATAGACAACTGATAGGGAAGACCACCCTGAAAGTGGGCTGCACCAGGCCCATGAGAAACCCCAGAGCAAATGAGAAGGGAATGTAAAACCAGCTGTGTGCAGGCACCCACTGTCTCGTTTGTGAGCAGGCCCATCCATTCCATCCCACTGCCATAAACCTTGCCACACCACTCGGCCATGACGGACTGTACCCTCTCCAACCATGAGCCAATATAGACCCATCCTTCTTTAAGTTTCATCTTTTCAGGTGTTCCATCGCAGCTACAAGAAAAAAAAAATACTGATACACTTTCCATACCATGTAAAATTACAATTAAATGGATTATTATGGTTTTCTTTAGTTGACCTATCTATTGGTAAATATGGTGTTGGCTCACCTTTTATGATAGGCAAAGAAGGGCAACAATCCCTTACCCACATCTGCAGGGATCATGATTTGAGGTTAGCTAATGAAGCTCTTTGCCCATGCATACTCATTTAATCACCTAGCACTTAGTTCTATGACTTGATTCTTGCAGTCTTTCTTATCCTATCTAATATTTAGAGCACACATCTCAGGGAATGAGTGCATTGAGGCTGTTATTTATAAGGGTCAATGTTCACCTTTTTGGGAATGAGGCTGGATCAGAGACAGGGAGGTAAGCTTTTGGCTTCCTCCACATGGATTTGATCTTACAGTCCCTACCTCCCTGCATTTCTTTTCCTCCTACTTTAGGCTGGAACTGTTTGAATTAAAGGTAAAACATGTCATTCTCTGAGTGTTCATATATTGTTTTTAGCTTCTCAGAAAACCATTTGCTCAGGTCCATTCACGTTGTACTAAAAGGTCTTTCTGTCAACCATCAGAAATAGATGAATCGTTCCTCCATAAGTTAGTCCTTATGCAAAACAATGTATTTCCAGTTTGTGTGGAATACTGTAATATCCTGTTGCACAGTTTTAGCTCTTTCTTGTGTTAATTAGAATGAAGGCATTATGTGATTCTGGTCCCCAGTAAATGGTCAGTAGCATCCTACCTAAGCTCAGAATATATTTTATTTTCACTATGAAGCTGGCACACAAAAGTTTAAAAAACATAAATAGAGTGTGAAATCTCATGTAACCTCTGGCAGGACCAAGAGGCTTCATATTTTGATATTCCAGAAATCCTTTGTTTTAGTTACTTTTTATTGCAATAATGAAATACTGGTCAAAAACAACTTGAGGGGGAAATGGTCTATTGCATCTTACTCTTCCATCCTCAAGAGAAGCCAGGAAAGGAACTCCAGAAGGAGCCTGGAGGCAGAAGCTGGAGTACAGACCATTGAGGAACGCAGCTTGCTGGCTGGCTCCTCTGGCTTGTGTTCAGCCTGCTTTCTTATACAACCCAGGACCACCTGTCTAGGTGTAATACCACCCAAGGCTTCCCACACCACTCAAGAATCAAGAAAATGCCCATAGGCCAATCCAATAAAGGAAATTCCCCAATTGAGGTTCCGTCTTCTCAGACATGTCAAGTTGATAGCTGAAGCTATCCAGTACAATTGACCCCTTTGTGAACTTTGACACACAAACACATCACTATTAAATTATAACTTTCATGTTTGTCTTCAAGATCTCACATTATAATATAAACATGGTATGGCTTTAAAAGTCATACAGTCTTTAAAAATTAAATATTTTAATAAAAGTGTGATGTCTACTTAAAAATTCAAAGTCTCTTAACTCCAGGATCCTGTAAAATCCAAAATAAGTTGCATACTGTATTATTTCAAGATGGAAGAACTATGGCAAACAAAACCAGAGTCTTGCAATGTAGCTCAGTGTCTGACGTCTTGGATTCACTCATGATCTTCTGGACTCCATAAAGCTCAGGCAGCTCCACATCTCTGGCTCTGCCATCTATAGCACACACACTAATCTAGTAGGCTCTCACTGACTCCACTCATCTGTTACCATCTTTGGTAGTCATCCCATAAAGCTTAGGCAGCTCCACTTCTCTGGCTCTGCCATCTATATCACACACACTAATCTAGTAGGCTCTCACTGACTCTACTCATCTGTTACTGTCTTTGGTAGTCATCCCAGGATCCTAGCATCTCCAATGTCCTAGGGTCTTTATGGCAGCTGAGGCTCTACCTTCACCAATGGCCTCTCTTGCCCTCTCGTGGTGCAAAGCCTCAGATTCTCTCCATGACCCTTGCAGTTCTGCAGTTTTCATTTTACCCAAACCAGTGTCAAGTGGGGGAAGACCCTTTCACATTACCAAGTCCAGGTTCTAGCTTGATATACAGCCTTGGCTCCCTCTGGACCACAGTTTCTGTGAGCTGACTCGGGAAATACTTCCCAGAAGATTCCATCTCAAGGATACCAATCTCTTGTTAATCACAGCTGCTTCTTCTCCAGAGCTGATCAAAGTCCTCAGTTTCTCCATTCAAAATAACTCATGAACACTTGGACAGAGCCTTTGTATACTTCTGAAATTTCAAAAACCAGGCCTTTATTTTCAACACCTCTCTCAACTTTGTGATCTTTCAAGCTCCCATAGCAACTCACTAAACTCTGAGCATGCAGCAGTATTTCTAGCTGAAAGTTCCAAATGTTTTCACAGTCCTCCCCCCAAAAAAACACAGTCAGGTCCATCACAGCAATATTCCACTACCCTGGTACCAAATTCTGTCTTAGCTTTCTATTGTCATGATGGAACACTTTGAGCAAAAGCACCTTGGGGAAGAAAGGATTTTTTTGGATTTCATACCCAAATCACAGTTCACCATTAAAGTACACTAGGGCAGGAGGTCAGGGCAGGAACCTGCAGACAGGAACTGAAGCACAGATCATAGAGGAGCACTGCTTACTAGCTTATTCCACAGCCTGTGCTCAGCCTGCTCTCTTATGCAACCCAGGACCACCTACCCAGGGGTGGCACCACTCACGACCCTCCCACACCACTTAGCAATTAAAAAAAATGTCCCACAGACATGCCAACAGATCCAAGAGAGGAAATCCCCAATTGAGGTTCCCTCTTCCTGGGTCTGTCAAATTGACAACTGAAGCTGTCCAGCACACCCACTTCGACCCCAGCCATCTGCTTCTCTCCTTATAACTGAATCTTCGGCTTCCGTGACAGCTCCCTTGTGTTTTCCTGTGTGCATACCCCTAAATAATACGGCTTAGTTTTTCTTCTTCTTGTGATGTATTAAATGGAGTCACTGTATGTGGAGCTTTTCCTGTGTTGTCAAATGAACCTGGAGTTTCTTCATTGTCATTATTGTGTGGAATTGTGTGGCTTTCCTAGCTTGCTTCTCTATTGCTGTGCTATAACTCTGGCCAAAACCAGTTTAGTGAGGAAAGGTTTATTTCATTTTTCCCTTTACAGTCCATCATAGAAGAAGCTAAGGCAGGACCTCAAGGCAAGAACCTGGGGCAGAAACTGGAACAGAAACTGCAGAGGAACAGCTGCTTCCTTTTACAGCTCAGGCCGCCTCCCCAGGGATGGCACTGCCCACAGTGGGCTGGGCCCTCCTACACCAATTAGCAATCAAGAAAATGCCCCACAGACATCCCCACAGGCCAACTTGATGGAGGAAATTCCTCATCTGAAATTGACTCTAATTTGTGTAAAGTTGACAAAAACTAATCACCACAGCAGCACAATTTGAATCTGTTCTCCTGACAGACACTTGAGCAGCTCTGGCTCGTCTAGACAATGGTGCCATGCAGGCCATCTGCACCTCTGGTACATAGACTCATGGCCATCTCTAGTGAAGATATATAATGACAACTGGAAATGCTGCTGTTCAGGTTATGCAAATCTTCAACTTTACTCAGTAGTATGTGACAGGATTTTCAGAAGCATTTGGACCAGTCTGTACCGCCAGCACTAGCATTGCTAGGATTCAAGGATTCCTATTGTTCTGCCTGCTCACTAACGCTTGATGTGCTCAGGCTTCTTATATTTCCAGTCCGTTATTTAATGGATCCTTGAAATGAACTTTTCCCCTCTTTGGTTTTCCTATGTGAAGCTCCAGTGACTGGGAAGGTTCGGAAGTCCTTGTATGCTTTTGGCCATGAGTCAAGGACTCTAAGGTTTATAAATTCTGGTGCTCTGGAATTCAGCATTGCAGTAGTAGACATGCTGAAGAGAGTAGGGGCGGCAAAAGCAATGCATTAGTCAGGCACCCCTGTGGGACTGGAGAGAGCTCAGTCAGCCTGAACATCAATACGAAAAGCTGGTGTGGGGTACGAACATCCCCAACCCCAGCACTGAGTAGACAGGGACAGAAAGATCTCTGGGGCTTACTGGCCAGCCCACTTGCTAAGATTCAGGGCAATTAGTGAGTTTATCTCAAAACTCAACACACACAGCATTCCTAAGGAAAGATACTAATGTCCTCTGGCCTCTACACACATGCATACAGACATACAGACATAGACACAGACAATCGGTTTCAAGCTGCACTCTGCTTTCGTAAGTCTCTTTAGGTTATTAGGCTAACACTGCTACCTGTATTTCTCAAATGAGGAAATTGAGATTCAGAGAATAACCTCAGAATAAGCACACTGCCCTTTTAAGAATAACTCCTCATTGGCCATGGAACTCACACCTCACCTGTGTGTGTCTCTAGCCCAATCAATTTTCAGGAACCAATTTTTCCACCCAAGAAGCAGCCTGTGCTCAGAATCCTTTGATAAGTCATTGATTGAAAATGAGAGCAAAAAAAGGTGGCTAGGTTGATATAAGTAATCAAGTATTGCATCCCTGAGTCAGTTTTTTCTTAACACTCCAAAATCTGATTCACAAACATTTTTGAAAATCCAAGGGCTTTAATATTGGTGGTATATCCCCTAAGAGCATAATTCATGA
Organism: Rhizomys pruinosus; assembly: GCA_009823505.1. Lineage (NCBI taxonomy): Eukaryota > Metazoa > Chordata > Mammalia > Rodentia > Spalacidae > Rhizomys > Rhizomys pruinosus. Next base: position 2,243,407 of record VZQC01014308.1, read on the forward strand.
GATGCTTTAGCCACACGTTCCATTTTCAGCCTGGAACAGGTACTTGTGAAATGATTAACACAGTACTACAGAATTACAAAATAATAAATGACAGCCAGACATAAAAGTAAGAAGAGATGTGTGTGAGGCAAACTCTTCTCTAAGAGACACATTTTTATACAGGTAATCAATTTATCAGAACATTCAACAAATTCAAGCAATAGATACTTTTAAAAATTAATTTAAAATCATTTGAAGGATAAACTTCAAGCAAGAAGCTAAGGAATTTATATAGTATTAATGGTGCCTGTCCCTGCCTGATGATAAAGGTCAAATGAGCAGGAAGCTTGGGTGTGCCCTGATCACAGAAGGGGCTGATCACCCCCCCTCCGCCCCCGGACACCGGTGGCAAGACCTAGTAAGGGGCTAGGACAGGAGTAGCAGGATGTGCCCAGCGCTCCTCTCCTGGATCTTTAACCTTCCAATAGAATCTGACCGTGAAATTCTCTCCTGTGATACAACACACTGGCGACCTGTAACTTTGTTACCAATAACTTCAAACAGGCTTATAATAGTTCCATCTACCCTGATGCTTTTCACACTTATTCTACTCCACAGAAATGACTGGGACAATAAGTTCACCTCTTCTGCATGCTTCACCTCATTTTTGAGGGTTTGTTTTTCCTTTATTTTATAGGATAAATGATTGCTCACAAAACGCCTAGCTAGCATAGGTGTGGGGAGACAGCTTGATTAGAAAGTGCTTGCTACACAAGCATGAAGACCTAAGTTAGATTCCTCAGAATCCACATTAGAAAAAAAAAAAAAAAAGAAATCAGGTGGAGGACTGCAACAAAATAGTGTTTTCCAGACATGCCAGGGCGACTGAACATAGGAGCTCACAGTGGCTACGTCGGCATGAACAAGATTGACCAATGGAGATTCTCCCATGGATGCAGGAAGGGCTCAGGACAGCCCACCCCCACCAAGGAGCAGCTGTTGGCAACTGATGGATGCTGGGACAGGGAGAGTGTTGGTGTTGTCCTTAGATGTGACCCCTGATAGGTTGCCCACACTCCAGCAGATGGCTTCACAACTCACATACATACAGGCTGCACTAAGTGGATTCAGGTTTACAGAAAGAGAGGAAGGGGAAAGTGATGGGAAATACAGGGAGAGCTGGAGGTCAATTTGACCAAAATATGTAATGTACATGATAAAATTCTCAAACAACAAAGCCTTTTTTTAAGTCAGTGTGGTAATACACACTTGTAATCCTAGAACCGGGAGACAGAAGCAGGTGGATTCTGGGGTTCCCTTGCCTGCCAGCCTACTCTACTTGGTGAGTTGCAGGTCAGTGAGAGACCTTGTTTCTCTAATCCTCTATAAAATAAACAATAAATAAATAAATAAATAAATAAATAAATAAATAAATAAATAAAGTAGACAGTACCTGAAGAATCTGACCTCAAAATTGCCCTATTTTGTCCTCTGGCCTCCATATAGTCTTGCACATATACACATGTATACACATGCATCACACACACAACCCTCCTATCCTAGTGTGCACTTTCTAGTTGTCAATATTTGCCCATACTCTCCAAGGCTACAGGATTCAAATGGTTTTAACCCATTCAAATTTGGAAAGTCATTAAATCCCATTATCTCTGCAGGCACTACAGCATTTAAAATCAGCCTGGCCATTTCCAGCTCCAGGTCTAAGGATTACAGTGTCATAAACAGACAAATGCCTTTCTGAAGTTCTATAAAGAGCTATTCCCAGCCAGGTGACCTACAGGAAATAAAATCAGACACTTCTCCAACTGGTGACTGCTGATCAGAGAGTCTAAACAAAAAGATGTGTATGTTAAGCCACAAGCCACCAGGAAAACAGGTAATGGCTTCCTCGACTCCACAGGAAGCCAGTGCCTTGATGGTTTGATGCGGGAGGGGGTGGCAGATTTTAGGCCTATGTCAGGAAGTGCTTTAGAATAAGAAAACAGATGTTGTTAGGGACCCAAAGATGCTCTGTGGGACACAGGGAGTAAATGCAGTGAGTTGGAAGCCATCTTCATCCTACAGGAACCGTTACCATGGATACCCTCCTAGGTAACTGTCCAAGGTCTTACCTCTTCTGTCCTCACATTTATGTATCCATAGTGAGTTCGAAGGGGCTGCCTGTATGTGGATGGGGTCCATTTTGCTCCCAGTTGTCCAAAGCAGTTTAGCAGCAATGGGAAATTCACTTCACTGACCAGGCGCACCACCAGCAGGAAGAGCAATGTTGCTACGAAGCTCACCAGAATCACAAACTTTCTCTGTAAAACATTCAAAAGGAAAAATGAAAAAAGATGAATGAACAGCTTTCGACTAACAGCAGTCACGGGATAGGGGGTTCTTTTATTCCTTTCTTTTTTTTTCTTTTATAAGAATCAAAGGATTGTGTCTTTTAGGATATTTCAGTTGGAGCAGGAAAAAAAAATCATTTGGTGAGCAGGTGGCATTTGTGTGGCAGGCTGCTGGGAGCACGCAGAGTGTTCTCTATTCTTCTATTCCGCTGCTCCTTCTCTTACATCTGCACACTTCTTTAGTTTGCAAAACCCAAATCAGACATTTACAACTGTAGCAACCATTTCCTTATTCCCCAACTACCCCGCCGCTCTCCTTTCACCACCAACGTGCCAACCTTAACAGAAATGAGTTCCGTCACCCCCACATTCACTTGAAAGGCATTCTACTGTACTTTTTTCATTGTGTAATGACTGTGATTTTTTTCTTCCATGTATTTTTCAGCTCCTGAAGATGTACTGTGTCACAGGGCTCTAAGTACCCATGCCATCAAGATTATGCCTTGGATGACACAGGCGCACAACAAACTCTTAAGCGAAATGAATCAATTTTTCATATTCTTCTTGAGCCAGCCTCACTCCCCCTCACTCTTCCGGCTTTGTATCTAGCACTTTCTATGGCCAAGAAACCTAACTTGTACACAGGATGTAGATTCAAAATATTAACCATGAAAAGAGGCAAGATTTCATACCAAACAGCCCAAGAAAATTTCCTTAAAGTGCTACCAAGGGAAACAAAAAGCAGAAGCCACCACATCGGATCAGGGTGAAAAAGAGCAAGGATATATTGAGATGAGCATGATAAAAATGCATGTTCTGATCAGTAGGGATGTGTAAGGAGATCCTTCCAGATGAAACAGACAAGGAGACAAGAACACACAGGTTATTCACAGGCACTGATCAGTCTCTCTCATTGTGCAGAACAAAGGAGAAAAATGCAGAAGTGTAAGCGATAACTTCATGACGTGCTGCCCTGAGAGCAAGCTAAGATGTATGTGTATCACATCTGCAAGATGACAGAAAGCCAGGGGAGTTCTTGGTGTTGTTCCTTTGCTTTATTTCTCTAAAGGCAAAAGATATATGTTATAATCAAACATCAGTGTTTGAGATGCTTTGGAGCAGGGGTAGATAAAGGTGGTTAGGGCCAAGCAAGAGGCTAAACCCTGTGGAAGTAAGGTGACATGGGATGGGAGCCGGAATAGGGCAGAGGGGACAAAAAGGTGAGGCCAGAGAGCTTCCATTTAGATGAAGGAGGCAGAGATGGACTGGATGAGACACTGGTGGCAGAAACAAAATGCAAAGGAGACTTCGACTCTAAATGAGTGCAGTCCTAGCGTACCAGGAGAGGCAGCAGAGGCCACAGCAGAACTAGGCTGACAGCCAGAAAGTAAGGCTTTCCAGGTGCATCTTCTCAGGGACCAGAAGACCGAAGGTCAGAGTCAGACAGGTCAAGGCTGGAACAAGAGGAGAGCAAAGAACTTGGGCAGACGGCAAAGGCTGGGTTCAGTTCCCAGCACCCAGGATAGCTCACAGTCTTCTGTAGCTCCGCTTCCAGGAGAGCCAGGCCATTTTCTGATGTCTACAGGCACCAGGCACACATATGGTACGCATGCATACATACAGGCCAAACACTGATGCATATAAAATAAAAATAAATAAATCTTTTTTTTTTTTTTTTTTCTTTTTTTTTTTTTTTGGTCTTTTCGAGACAGGGTCTCCCTGTAGCACCAGCTGGCCTGGAACTCACTCTCTAGACCAGGCTGGCCTTGAACTCACAAAGATTTGCCTGCATCTGCCTCCCAAGTGCTAGGTAGGATTAAAGGCGTGCACCACCACGCCTGCTGTGGCTTGCAAGGTAACAATAGAGTGGAATAGTCCTTCCTGAATTTGGTTTTGACCTCTGTGAGCTCTTCAAACTTAAGGAAAATCAAGCTTTCTGAGAATGAGTGACTTTTTGCTGCCTTCACTGTTGGCTTTTATACCTGCTACTTCTGGGTAGAATAAACCCTAGAATCTCTCAAGGAAGAAAAGAAACCAAAGGCAGGGTCTGCGCCCTCCCTGGGCAGGGCCTGGAACACAGATTCCACGAAGCCAGCAGACCAGCATCTAGATGTCACCATGTCTTCTTTACATCTTCATTCCCGCTCAGCTCCTGTAATTTGTAAAACTCACATTCCTCCGTCTAGCCAGCCTAATTTTCTAATCACTCGAAAGTCCCCTGAGCTCTGCCTCCTCGAACCCCTTATCTCCCACTAACCACCACAGCCTTACCACATTTAACCTTCTAATCAAGAAAAAGTGTTTTAATTTGCTCTACTGTGGAATCATTATGTCCACAACTCTGCAGTATGTCAAGGTAACAGCTTAAATGAGGTGACAGATCTTACAAGTTTAAAGGGACACAGACCAGAACAGATGGCTAAATAAGAGCAAACAAGTCAGTCACCCATGAAGAGTACAGGTAAGAACACTTTAGTTATTAATTATTTTTTATTTTTGGTCACTATCGATAGCTTATTCCAAACTGCATCTGCTTTGAAGGTGACCTGGATGGGATCTGTGCTTTTATCTGTTCCAGAGCCCAGCACAGCTCTCTGCTTCTGAGTTGGTAAACTGCTTTGCATGGTTGGGGGTCTGGGGACAAAGGGATAGAGGGCCCTTATGAACCCACCACTGGAAACAACAACACATACATAAAGCATACATGAAAGGAAAAGAAATCAACCATTCGACAGAAACTTCAAAACAGGAAGAAATCACAATGCCAAAAGCCTGTGCTCCTGGAATCCAGGTCTGCCTCAACTATCAAAGGAAAGCTAGTAATAAACCCAGAGAGGGTGGGCTGCTGGGAGGAAAGCAGGCCCCTCCCCTCCATGCTCCAACCAGAACTGTATTTACAGTGGCCAGAGGTGTTCTTATCACAGCTCAGACCCTCAGCTTACTTCTGTCATGTTTCCTGACCAGGTTCTTCCCCTTTTTCTCATGTTTTGGAACTTTTGTTTAGCATGAAAGCAAACTCCTGGTGTTGATATAAAACACCCTGAAACGTCACTAGAAAGGGTAAAGCTTCAAGCCCTGGATGACCAGGACAACAGAGCCTGACAAACATGCGCGTCCTCAAGTGATCACTTTGCCAGACAATGGCTACCATGAAGGCCACAGCATAGGGACTCAGAGGCACACACACAGCTAAGTGCCATGAGCATGTGTGTCTGGAAGTGACCCGCCGGGCACAGAGTAGTGAAGAGAATGCCATTCACGAGATGCGCATGAGTGGAGCCATGCCTTCAAGTCACAGCTCTGTAGAGTCCACTCCCTGTGTAGACTAGGCAGGAAGCTCAGAAATGGGATAAAGTCAAGACAGAGCAGACTTCCAGAGTCACAAAGAGTCAAGGGAAAAGCATAAGAAATTGTCATGTGGCAAATGAGGTCAAGGGACACAAGTACTGGGTGAGGAAGATCCCCAGAGGAAGACGGACCTGGCAGTTGTGGAAGGGACAATTCTTTTATTTTTTTTTATTTTTTTTTTATTTTTTATTTTATTTTATTTTTTTATATGTATGAATGTATTGTCTGCATGCAGGTCTGCGCACCCGTGTCGTGCGATGCCGCGGAGGTCAGAAGAGGGTCTCGGATTCCCCTGGAACTGGAGTTCTCCTGGAACCGGAGTCGCAGACGGTTCTCAGCCGCCATGTGGGTGCTGGGGATCGAACCTGGGTCCTCTGCAAGAGTGGTCGGCGCTCTTAACCGCTAGGCCATCCCTCCAGCCCCNGAGGCGTGCGCCACCCGCCCGACGCCCTCTTCCATGTGTACTCTGTTACTAGCACATGCACAACTGGAAACAAGGTGTGTACATGTGCTAAGTGTCAGTTTCCAAATAAAATGATTTATTGCATTTTTTGTTTGGAAAATGATAAATTTTGAAAATATAAAGCATAGCATTTCATGACTTACCCTCTCAGGTCTTCAAGCGACAGAAACGAGATAGTTAACATCTAACATGCTTTGTTCTAGTTTTATTTTCTGTTGCTGTAATAAAATACACCTGACAAAATCAACTTAAGGGAGAAGAGGTTTTATATCAGCTCCCGTCCAGGTCACAGTCCATCATTCTGGAGAAGTCAAGGCAGGAACTCCAACAGCTAATCACAATCAACACCTACATTCAGGTGCAGAGAGAAAGAATGTACAGCTCACTTGCTCCTGTGCTTGTGCTCAACTCCGTTTCTCCGTTCTTAAACAGTTCAGGACGGATAGCTCTGGGGATGATGCTCCCCATAGTAGTCTTGCTCTTCTCACATCAGTTAGTTTAATTAAGACCACCCCCTTACACTGTCGCCCACAGGCCGACCCAGTGCAGAGAGTTCGTCATTGAAAGTCTCTTCTCTCGGCATTCTAATTTGTGTTACATTGACAAAGCTAACTATCACAGGCTTCTAGTTTTGATTTTATAAACTGAACTCTGCCCAGCATTTTTCTGTTTCACCTACAGACTGCCTAGCCTTCTTATGAAGCCTTGAAGGTTTCTGACAAAACAATTTCCCATCCAGTTGCTGTTCTCTTTGGCTGGAATACCCTTCCATCTTCATGCTGCTAAATCTTCCTTTTCACAGGGAATCCATTTGACTGTCGTTAGCTCAGACAGACATTGCCAGAATTGTCCCTTCCTTACAGGTGAAATCATACACCTTCCAGTTCCCTCTGTGATTCAGAAATCAGAGCATGCCCCCTGGAAGTCTCTCCTAATGTATGCAGTGGCCTTGAATTCTTCCTTCCTCTTTCAGCTGTGCATCTGCCCCATTCACCATAGGCAAGAACAAAACAATATTGAATTATAGACAGCTAGTATTCATCATTTCCTTAATGACTAAGCTACAGAGGATCAGTGTCTCTAGGACCCCATCATGATTGACCAGGTTATGATGCTATCTCTCCTAATGCTCTCCTTCTTAGGCCATGTCTTAGCAATGGCCATGAACTTGTAATTCCAATAAAAGTCTTCTGAGGAGCAATTTGTCTGCTTCATTTCTGCTGACTTCATCATAAAGATACATACTGTAACTCTGTAGCTCTAATTCTGAATGGCAGCCACAGAAAGATTTACAATCTTGACCACAGAGTTTCAACTTAAGAAAGCACAATCAGGTCTGTCATGAGCTGATACACAGGTTTCATAAATAGAACTGGAAAGTGGGATATGCCTGTTGCACAACTTTCTCTAGAAAGCAAAGGAATTTTTTGGAAGCACAGGTAATATACCACATTATTTCTTTGTAAATGCATTCCATACATATTTTCTTTACAATTATTTTATTGAAGAATAAGCAACCTAATATGATGATTTAATAATAGGGTTTTACTCTAAATACAGGGAAAACATTGAGAACTAAAACAATAAATGGGTTAGATGTAAGTATGAGAAATGATTGAGTCTATAATATATGAATTTCTTATATTCTTGAAGTTATTAATTTAGGCACATGAACTTTAAGAAATAACAATTATTGTGGTAATTATTAGTTTTAATAATTTATTTTAAACTTTGGTTTATTCTTTGAAATAAAAATTCAAACTGTAACTAAGAAGAAAAATTTATAACTTATAAAATAATAGTTAATTATTCCAAATTCAGAAATCAGTGACAGAGAATGTAAGGAAAGATAGAAAATTCACTCAAGAATCTTTCATGTATATTGTCAACTGCTCCATGTCTAGTTTGCCATTTATAGAAACCTTTTGATTAATACAAAAATCATTTTAGCATGTAACATTCATTGGGACTAGATTTTGTGTGTGTGTGTGTGTGCAAGAGCCTCAGGTCCTCTTAACCACTGACCACATCTTCAAGATGCCCAGCTGTATGTTTGAAGGGACCAGAATTTCAGCAGTGGGAGTGAATAATGAAAAGAAAAGGAGTTGAATAGATCAGAAGAGCTGATTAACACAATCAATTAGATGTTTGTGCTCCCTTAGGGTAACATAGCGAATTAAAGTATTCACATTATATATATTATATAATAATATCTTATATAATATATAAGATATTGGGGCTGGAGAGATGGCCTAGCGGTTAAGAGCGCCGACCGCTCTTGCAGAGGACCCGGGTTCGATCCCCAGCACCCACATGGCAGCCGAGAACCGTCTGAAACTCCAATTCCAGGAGAACTCCAGTTCCAGGGGAGTCCAACACCCTCTTCTGACCTCCGCGGCATTGCACGACACGGGTGCACAGACTTGCATGCAGACAGTACATTCATACACATACAGAAATAAATAAAATTAATAAAAAATAAAATAAAAAGTGGAATATATTATTTTGAGAAAATTGGTAGTTGTTAGGTTATTTTGATTTTGGTGTAAACATGTTTGTCTGTGTATAGTGCACGCATGAAGAGGCCAGAGGTCACATTGAGTACATGTACCTTCGTGAGTTTACATGCACCACGTGCATGTAGGCACCCACAGAGACTTGGGGGCATCAAATCCCCTGACACTAGAGTGACAAGTAGTTGTAGCAGACATTGTGGTATGGGTGCTAGATAACTGAACTTAGGTCTTCTGCAAAATCAGAAAGCACTCAACAGCTAAGCCATCTCTTTAGCTCCTTCAGCTTATTTTTTTGAGATGGGGTCTCACAGAATCCAAGCTCACCAGCTTGGCTTAGCTTGTTAGCCAGCAAGCCCCAGCGACCCACCTGCCTTTGCCCTCTACACAATACTGGTATTATAGGTACATGACCTGTCACCTGGCCTTATACATAGATGGTGTGGCTCCAAACTCTGGTCCACATGGTTGCAGGAAGCACTTTACCAAAAGAACCATTTCCCCAGCTCCTAACTATTAGATTCTTAGAGATATTAGCTAGAGGGTGAGCACTAGACAGGCCATATGGAATGCAGGATAAAAACTAGAGAAATCTTTCTCTAATATTCCAAGCAGCTGCAAACCCTTGAAATTACTCAGGGCAACTTATCCTTACAAACTGGAGAAGAATGTCACCATGCTCAAATAGATCTGATGAATTGCTTTAGGGAATGCTTTTTCCTTGTTCTTCATTTGGGGCAAGTCTAAAGGGGCCTTTAACAGTTGAGACATTTAGAATTTAATCCCCTCTGTGCTGCAAAAATCTGCATCAGAAAATCTGACATTCCATTTGCTCACTCTTTAGAGTTGGGATATAACTTATCAGACTTTATAGCAGAAATGCCTATTTCAAAATAGGACCCACAAAGAATTCACAATGTAGAGAGAACACAATCCCAGAGATGCGCACCTACTGATTTCACAAGTGGTATTAAGGGATGTTTTTATTCTTCCTACCACAGAATTAATCACTCACCACAAAATGCAGACTTTATAAATCAAGTGAGTTGCTGTTTTTTTAATTTGCTTATTCATAAATGACAATAACATAAAGGTATTTTTTTGGTTTAAATATTACTTAATGACTAGAACTAGCAGCTTGTCATGCTGAAGGGCATTAATTTTTCTTCATTTGTTGTCATTTACCCAATAATAAATGTGAAATGCAATGTCAATTGGATTATGTGTGAATGTTCAGTCACCTCAGATCTTTGTCAGTCTCCGCCCATTGCTTATTCACAATCACATCAAATCACCATTCTTCTCTCAGGTAGAAGCATTATGTCATCAATATGCTTCAATATTACACCACTGTTCAGCTTCACATCTGCTTCTTCCTGAATATAGCTTCTCAACATTTGCACAAAGATGAATTAGCAAATCTCAGAGCACTTCTTGCTTATTAAAGGACACTAACCTCTGGGGAAAACTCACTCATTTTTGGTTGGGGTCAGGAAAGTTGGTGATAAAAAGGTGGAATGTCCTAGTGAGACATGATGCTTGACATGGTTCAAATCATAAATAGGGAGAACCCTACCAAGGGCAGCCTCAGACTGCATGGGTGGTGGCAGAATCATTGATGCTGTCAAGGAGAGAGTAGTGAAGTTAAATAAGGTTAGCACAGGAACATTAGTAGCATGTGAGAACCTGGGAAGCTGAGGAAGAACATATGATGTGGTACAAAAAGAGGTTTGGGACTAGGGAGCTGGCAGGTAGGTAAAGTGCTTGTTTTGCAAACATGAAGACCTGGTTTGATCCCAAGCACATACAGAAAAAGTCAGGTGTTGTACATCCTTATAATCTAAGCTCTGGAGAGGGAGAAAGGAGGATCCCTGGGGCCCAGCCAGCCAAGCTAACCAAATCAGCAAGTGCCAGGTCCTGGTGACAGCCTGTCTCAAAGCAAATAAGTAAATAAATAAATAATATATAAAAAGAGAGCTGGGGAGGTGGCTCAGTAGGTAAAGTGCCTGCTGTGTAAGGACAGGACCTGAATTCAAATCTCCAGACCTCACATGCAAAAGCAGAGTATGGTGGTATGAGTCAGTACCCAAACATGGAGGCTGGGGACTGGAGACAGGTGGACAGCAGTCAAATGGAACCGATGAGCTTTAGATTCAGTAAGAGGCCCTGTCTCCAAAAAGGGGGCAGGGAGTGGGGGTAAAAAACTATAGAGAAAGATAGCTAATGCTTTTCACCATACTAGACCTACAAGAACACAAACTTACTCCACACACCAATAATTAATACCACTACTAGTAATAATAATAGCAACAAGGTATGTGGCCCCTCCAGGATACCCAAAGTTGATCTCTTGCCTTCACATACATGTGCCGCACATGCATGTACACACACAGAGCTACACACGTGCACAAATAACTCCACCCCCACACAAATAATTTGATAAATTAATTTTTATTTATGTATTTGTGTGTGTACTGCATGAGTTTACATGGACTACATTTGTGCAGGAGCCCAAGGAGACTGAAAGAGAGCATCGAATTCCCTGGAACTGGAGCTACAGACAGTTGTGAGCTGCCATCTGGATGCCGAGAACTGAACCCAAGTCCTTTGCAAGAGCAGTAATTAGTCTTAACTGATGAGCCATCTCTCCGGTCCCACAAAACTTTTTATTTGGAAAACAAATTAAAGAAATAGATTTTGCCAGGCATGGTGGCACACGCCTTTAATCCCAGCACTTGGGAGGCAGAGGCAGGCAGATCTCTGAGTTCAAGGCCAGCCTGGTAAAGAGAGACCCTGTCTCAAAAAGACCAAAAAACAAAGAAATAGATTTTGAAAGCAAGCTTATAGGAGACTGAAAGGAAAGGAGCTGGAGTCTGGAAGGGATGTGAGCCTGAGTCTTGTACATAACACTAAGGAGCTGCACTATAGAACCCATAGGAGTCTAAGCATGAGATAGCAGGACTGGGCTGGATTCTGGAAGTCCACTGTAGAGGTGCTGTGGCTGATGGATGGGGGAGAAGGAAAGAGGACCATGATCTGGATCACGGAAGGACTGCTTCATCAGAAATCACCATGGAAACCAGCAAGGATCACTTCCAACTCACCCTTCCTCTTCTCACAGGGCACCTGGTAGAGCACTGAATTTGGGTACAGTATAAACATAAGATACACAATGCCTGTTACAGGTACAGGAATGCTTATGCCATCTCTGTGTAATGTCTTTCACAGTCACAAAGGACTATAACTGAGAGGTCTGCCCAAGGTCACAGATTAAGAAAATGGTAAAGTCAGAATTGTATTCTAATTTCAGAATATGAATTAATGAAGTCACCAATTACTATTCATACTTATGAGAATGTTCTTAAAGAATTGGTTCAGAAATTTTATTTTATTTTATTTTATTTTTTTAAATAATGAAAGTTTTTTTTTTTAATTTTTTATTTATTTCTGTATGTGTATGAATGTACTGTCTGCATGCAGGTCTGTGCACCCGTGTCGTGCAACGCCGCGGAGTTCAGAAGAGGGTCTCGGATTCCCCTGGAACTGGAGTTCTCCTGGAATTGGAGCTTCAGACGGTTCTCAGCCGCCATGTGGGTGCTGGGGATCGAACCCGGGTCCTCTGTAAGAGTGGTCGGTGCTCTTAACCGCTAGGCCATCTCTCCAGCCCTGGTTCAGAAATTTTAAGAGCTGGTACCAACCCTAAGTAGGTTTTGTAACATAGTTTGTCAACAAACCAAATACCTAATTCATATGGAAAATTAGAGACTGATGTGAAGCAAGGTAATTACATTTACTTTGAAATCCGTAATTGTGGACAAATTTAATTTATTTTGCCTAAATCTGGCTTTATTCCCAGCATTAGAAAGACAGCTAGCTACAGGGTACCCTTGGTTAGCATGAAGGAAAATAAAGCAATTCCCCTTCTAGTTCTGCTGGAATACTGGTTGCCTCTGCCTTAGGGTGCCTTAACTGTAGGGGTTAGTAGACACCTACATGATGGGGTGAGTGTGTCTTCCTTCTTCAGCCCCTCAATCCCAGGACACCTTTATTCAATGAAGACCCTGCTAGAGGGCAAAATATTTGGTGGTTACATAAAAATAATAAACTCGAACACATGACTGGATAATGAAAATGTGCTTCAATATGCACATTGGAATTTTATTCAGCCATAAAGACAAAATGATGAAATTTACAGGAAAATGAATGGAGCCAAAAAACATTCTATTAAGTGGGATGAGCCAAGCTCAGAAAAACAAACACCACATTTTCCCTCTTGTATGCAGACTCCAGCTTCGGTTACATATGTGCATTTGTGGGGGGCAGTGTGAGGGTACATACAGGGCATCAAACAAGAAAGGGGTCTGTGGGAGGGGGAATGGCAGTGAGGGCTAATGGAGCACATGTGACATGAAAGTAGAGAGAAGAATGCTGGGAACAAGTGGGGAGGGGTGTCAGGGTGATGGGGAGGAGGAGGGAGAAGAAGATCAACCATATTTCAGGCTGGCTGAACATGCCCCTCAGAAATCCATTACTTGACATCCCAATTACAAAAGAAAAAGTTTAAAAGTAACAGAACACAGTTGTTGTTCGTCCACATAATCTCCTTTAAGAATTTGGAACACTTGTCAATATGTCACTGTCAGACAAGGATTCAGTCTGCAGTAATCACAGATGCAACAAGCAAAAGCCACTGCGTGGAGAACTCATGACACCACTCTCACAAATTTGGTGCAAAAGCAAGCCCTAGGGAACAAAAACTTAGGTGACCAAAATTTTCCCAGGAAGTTTCCAAGTTCTTTTGTCTTGTTTTTTTCCCCCAGAGGAGACTTCTCTTTTTTAATATTTATTATTTTTATTTTATGTGTATGAGTATATTGCCTGCATGTATGTAAATGCATCCATGTCACGCAAGGTCCATGGAAGTCAGAAGAGGGCACTGGATCCCCTGGAACTGGAATTATGAACAGTTGTTAGCCACCATGTCAGTGCTAGGAACCGAACCTGGGTCCTCTGCAAGAGCAGCCAGTGCTCTTAACCACTAAGCCCTCTCTCCAGCCAAAGGAGACTTCTTATGCTACAAAATGGTAAGGAGTAAAAGTTACGTTATGATTTAGTCTGATGACAAGACCACATACAAATTTCTGACCCCATGATAAAAGCATAACCAAAAATACTCAAGTGTTAAGATGCACATTTTATTATTTATTTATTTATTTATTTATTTATTTATTTATTTATTTATTTATTTATTTATTCAGAGTTCCATGTATCCCAGGGCCTTAAGCTTCCTATGGACCTGGTGATGGCCCTGAACTCCTGATGATGCCCCACTTGTACTTCCTAAATGATGAGATTATAGGCATACACCCCCATATTCCATTTTGTGTGGTCCTTGGGATAGAACTCAGGGATTCCTGCATGCTAGACAAGTACTTGACCAACTGAACTACATCTTCAACAAAAGTGCAGTCCAGGCTGGCCTTGAACTCGTGATCTTCCTGCTTTAGCATTTGCCTACTAGCCTGAGCTGCCAGGGCTGACTATTTTTTAAATTTTATTTGAAGAGTGGCTTTGGATTTTCCTGCCCTGACTAGATTTATAAACTGCTACAGTGTCACAGGAAAATAATCATGGATACATTCAGTGAGTTTGTTTCATTTAATAAAATTATAAATCAAAATCAGTCTATCGCCTTTTGCCTGTTCATCTTAGTCATACTGCCTCCACATACATCCTTCATAACATAAGAACTTATGAGTCTCCCATGGACTGGTGAGATGGTACAGTGTGTAAAGGCACGTGCTACCAAGCCTGACAATCTGAGTTCAATTTCCGGGGCCCATGTGGAAGAAGGAAAGAACAGATTCCTACAAAATGAGTTGTCCTCTGACCTACACAAGTGGGCTATGTCGGAAAGACACACATGCATGCATATACATGCTAAATTAATTAACTAATTAATTAAAGTGTAATAAAATTTTAAAGATTCCTCAGAAATACAAAACAGCTTTAGACTGTTGTTGAGTAGGAGGAAAAAGAACTCCAAAAGCAAAAGCTCATGTCATGGCTGGGCAGAGATGCACAGAAGTTCAATGGGAAGGGATAGCTCTAACAGCAAGAGCAACAGAGGCTAGGGCAGATGACCCTGAAGTCCCTTCTTCCAACTGAACCCTTGTACCTATGGGAAGAAACAGTCCTCAGTTCAACCACTTCCCCAACTAAGCCCCTCTCTCAGTGCCCCCAGCGAGTGACTGGGAAGTAGCTGGAGGAAGTGGGAGGCTAAGTAAGCTGGGGCTAGGGGGGCAATTAAACAACCAGCCGGTCCTGCTCAGCCACTTGGCTGCCTACATGGATCTCATTTAGCATCTGCAAACATCTTTCCACCTTATCATCCCCAAAGATGCTTGTCTTTTAGGCTCTAATTCTTACTTTCAGGGCATTCCGGGCAGATAAAGACAAATTTGATGGTTCAAGTGTCATTAGGGTAGAAGTCTGCCCAGAACAGTCAAAATGATGAGGATGATGCCATCATCAATTGAGACCTTTTATCTTTATCTGAATCTACACAATCTTACATTGTATAGAAACTATCTTTTCAAGCACATTCAAAAATAGTATCTCACATCATTCTGTCACCAGTAAAGACAGGAAGGTGGAGGCTTTTGTCCTTTCTCTTGCCTGTCTTCAATATTTCCAGAGTCCTGCCACCCAGATCCCACAGCCCTGTTCACCTCGATGCTCCTCCCTGTCCCTTCCTACAGTCCCCATCTCTCTAGGTGCAGTCTAAGTTCAGATGTTGTTTCCTCCTCAAAGCCCTCTTCATCCCTCTGGTGCTGAACGAGAGGAGTGGGGTGAGTTGGGGTGGGAAGAGAAGGAAGGACGAGGGTGAACATGGAGTGGGAAAGATTTTCATATAATTCTGTTACTGAGCATTCTTGGAGGGAGGGAGGGAGGGAAGAAAGTCTGATTAAACCTATCACAGGGCAGCACCAAATATAGCACAGTGCCTCAGCTGGGTTCAGAGTAGTATCCGAGGACAGAATGGACGTGAGGAGGAAGGTGACACACCGGCTGGATTAGCTGGAAAGCCTCTGATTAGGGTTATTAGGAAAGACTTTTCCTAAGGAGGAAAATCACAAAGCTTTCTTTCCTCTTACTCCTCTCCTAGAGCTTCTGTGCAGATGTGGTATGGCTGTGCTAGAAAGTGGGGAGAAGCTAAGGAAGGGGGCAACAAGAGAGAAAAACCCGAGTGCTTGTTAAGCCAGACTTTTCACTGAGAAACTGCTTCGAAGTTCCTAACGGAACTTGTAAATCGTAAGGGCAGTAAACCGGCAAACCTGCTTAGAGCAACATTCTTTATATGGCACATAATAAAGACTCACAGGAATCCAAGCTTTCGCAAAAACCAGCTTTGGTCCGAGGGCAGCACTTGAAAGGAAAGGTGGCCAGTTGGTCCACTTTCTGGGGGCAGGGTGGCCACAGCTTGCTCTGTGCTCCATGTGTCCCAGCTAGTGTTACTAGTATTCTTCGAGATGAAGACAGATTTTCACCAGGAGGCTATGTATACACTCAGGATGGTAAAGTTACACTACAGAGTCATCCTATGGAACCTCGACCACTTGATTAGGCTCTTTGCGCCTCTTAGAATTTTCTTCCCTGAAACTGGAGAAATTGGAGAAAATCAGAGTACCTACCAAGATGATCACTTAAAAGTTTAAACAAGTGACTTCACAGAAAGAGCCTTTAGAATACTGCCTGGCACCAAGAATGTGCTAGGCAAAGGTGAGCTTTTATTATGACATGATTTCATCATCCCTAAGAAAAACTGGGGCTGGAGAGATGGCCTAGCGGTTAAGAGCGCCGACCACTCTTGCAGAGGACCCGGGTTCGATCCCCAGCGCCCACATGGCGGCCGAGAGCCGTCTAAAAACTCCAATTCCAGGAGAACTCCAGCTCCAGGGGAATCCGAGACCCTCTTCTGACCTCCGCGGCATTGCACGACACGGGTACACAGACCTGCATGCAGACAGTACATTGATACACATACAGAAATAAAAAAAAAAAAAAAAAAAAAAAAAAAAAAAAAAAAAAAAAAAAAAAAAAAAAAAAAAAAAAAAAAAAAAAAAAAAAAAAAGAAAAACTAAGAGGCCTCTCTCAGAAAGCTAAAACACCAAGTAGCTGTTCCCTTGGAGTTGAACACTCCAGAAGTAAATATGCCTTTCCAAAAGACCAAGAAACGAAAGAAGAAAAATAACCTTTCCTGCGTGGACGAGACACATACTGGATCTCAGAAGGTTCTCATGCGATTCCTACTATGGAACTGTTTACATGGTCCCAGTTTGGCAGTATCCGAAGGACCCCACTATCCCCTCTGGAAGAATTTAACTTTGCTGAAAGCTGATAAGAACTGCAAGGTGGTGGTGGCACTGAGTAAAACACATTCTCCAGGGCTAGAGAGATTGTTCAGTGGTTAAGAGCACTTACAGCTCTTGCAAAGGACTCAAGTTCAGTTCCCAGCACCCACATCAGAAGGCTTACAACCTACTATAACTCCAACTCCAGGGAGATGTGATACCACCTTCTTGTGGCCTCTAAGGGCACCTGTACATACATATATATAACTCACATACATATGTACATAAATAAAAATAAAAGCTTAAAAAATACACACTCCATATGTAATCTTATAGATCAATGAACGAAGTAGAATTGTCATTGTAGTCATTTTTTTTGGGGGGGGTCTTTTTGAGACAGGGTCTCCCTGTAGCCCCAGCTGTCCTGGAACTCACTCTGTAGACCAGGCTGGCCTTGAACTCACAAAGATCCGCCTGCCTCTGCCTCTCAGTCATTTTAAGTGTCATTACCTCCAAGAGAATCAGGTGGTGGCTGGACTATTTTAATGATTAAAGATTACCCCATTCTCTAAAGAAATAACCACAGACACATAAGGAAAGGAAGACAAGGAACTACCAGGACACTGGAATTTCCAGTGTAAACCACCTTTGGGGATCTACTTCATGTTGAACTGGCACCATGCGACAGTTCATCCTATCATCAACCTGATAGGACTTGGAATCACCAGGAGACAAACCTCTGGGCTGTCTATGAGGGGGTTTCTAGATTAGGTTTTGAGTTGGGGTCAACTCAATTAACTTTGAACTCACCTTCACTTTTCTGGGAGTTGGAGTCCCAGAGTGAATAAAAAGAGAAAGCGGCCACCATGACTTCCCCACCATGATGGACCATGCACCCTCAAACTGTGAGCCAATAAACCCTTCCTTACTATACTGCTTTTGTCAGGTATTTTGTCACAGCAACAAGAAAAGCAACCAATACAACATGTGAAGAAACAGCCCCCTTTGCACATAGTTTAGGATCGCCTACACATGCAGGTACACCCCACACATCCTTATGTATAGAAGTCAACTTGGATACCTCCCAGCATCTCTCTAAGAAATATCCCTGTCCCCTTGCAGGTGAAAGCTGAACCTTCCCAGAGTGGCACACACACACACACACACACACACACACACACACACACACACTCACTAAGTACTCTTTCAGTGAAACACAGATTTTCTAAAGCACAGATCTTGTGCTAATCATAAATAATATTGTTCCAGGAATACTTGAATTTCTAAGTAGGACCATTTTCTGATCAGTTCTGGATTTAGTACTGTACTGGCAGTAATTTGAATTGCTTCTGCAACATACAGCTTATTAGTTTATTACTTGCAGTCCTCTGTACTGAACTAGGAAATCCAAAAATATTTGCATTGCTTAGCAAGAGCTTACATGAACAAGGGCTATTATGGGCCAGTACTTGACAACATTTATCTCTACCTGATCAGTCTGTGTCCTGTCTATAGGCTTGTCATCTCAAGTTGAGTGTCTAGAAGAAACTCAGATTGAGCAAAGTTGCTACCTTATCTATTCTCCTTTCTCACCTGCACCATCCCTCTCAGTAGCAGCCATAAAAGTTAGAGCTCTGACCATTAAAGTCTCATCTCTACATAAAAGCTGTACATTCTTGGACATCGTAATCATCTTTGAATCTGTTTCTTCAACTGAAACATCAAAGTCTTTACGAAGACTAATTGAGGAAATACAGAAAGGGCAGTGATCTACCAGATCACTGCTCAGAACATGACAGGTAGCTCACAATCACTAACACCCTTCCTTAAATCAAGACACTGAGGTCCCACAGAGGCTGGTCTTTCTTCACAGAGCATCTTCTTTCCCTTTCTTCCACTTTCTCTTTTGGGAAAATTGCCTGATCCTTGAAGATTAAATCTAGTGCCTGACCCTTGGAGATAATTTTAAGGCATTTTGTTAAGGTTGACATATACCTCACATCTTTTAGCAATCATCTGACCACCAATCCATCTTTACCATTCAACCAAATTCACAATCTCTCCTACAGTCTTCCCTCTTTCTCCTCAGACAACATTGCTAATCAGTTACAGCACCATTTCTCCAACACAATACTCCAGGCAGGCATGCTTCTAATCAATTTACCATTCAGTATGAGGCAGTAGGTTGAGTTCAAAGATGTTCTATACCTTAGAACATCTACAAAGCAAGTGACCAAGAGTCCCACTTTTCCTCTTATGTCTAGGTGGCTTCACCATATATTCATTTTTATAGAATCCCTCCTGCCTTATAAGACTAATACTAACATTGACTCACAGATCATATAGAACAAAGACAATGCCCTGAGAGCTCCCAGCATAGCTCTGCACAGGGCCCCCACTTTTATCAGAGTTAGTCGATAGACACACTCACTGAGTGAAGCCAGTGTCTACATAATTGAAACAGAAATAAGGTAAGGATTTGCAGTCTTCCACCTTGGCTGCAGCAGCTTCACCAAACCTTCCTGATGGTAGCTATTTCCACCTGCTGAGGAAAAGTTTGAGCAAAACTAATTATTTTCCCTTTTAACCTTTGGCTCAGAACAAAGCTTGTCTTTTCTACCCAGTTGTACAGTACAGATCCACGTCAGGCTCTCCCTTACGGATAGACACTGCTGTGTTAACACACCACCAGGCATCCTCTGGGAGGCTCTGGTCATCACAGTGGGGATTTTAAATGTCCACTGAGCTAGTTTGTTAGAAATGTATGATATTATAGAAAACTGCGCTAAAAAAAAAACACAGAAAAGAGAGCACGGGAAGGTTTATTTGATGCATATTTCTTAAAATAAGGGGAAAATCTCTTTTCGGATCTTACATGAGACTGCATAAAAATGAAAATTTCTCTGGAGATTATTTGTCGATTTCATAAGCCAAATATTCAGATTTATTCAGTAAACATTATCATGAAAATGCACATGAAGCTGGCTCCCAGAGAAAGAATAACAAATAGCTATGAAGAAACAGAGACCATCTCTCCTCATTTAGAAAACAGTCTCAGCTAGTGACAGGCAAGGCCATGCTGGACCTTCATAGTGTGTGTGTGTGTGTGTGTGTGTGTGTGTGTGTGCATGTGCACAACTGTGTGACTCTTCATTTTGTAACAATATCTTCAGCCCTTCCACCTGAGCTTCTAACTGCAGAATTAACTTTCAATAACTGAACATCAATGACTTCTAAAAAGTTACTACATGAAATGCTGTGGGCTACTGCTGCTCACCCTCAGTGTTGCAATGGCCTAACAGGTTGTGAGATCAAGACCCCAAGCTGGGTGTTCTGTCCATAAGAGCCCTTCCATGGGCAAAAACAGCCAAGCCAGGGGCCTTGGCTACAAAGTCCAACCCAGTAGCAGGTGTGTAGAACTGAGTGTGAGCTGTACCCATGGCCCACGGCATCTGTGCTGCCCACAGACCTCACCCTGGCATTGCCAGTAGGAAACAGCCACCAGCACACCCTCCTGTTTCTCCAGGACATAAGCACCAGTTCCCACAGTGGTACTTAGAAAACACCTGATTCTCGAACCTCTACAAACAGGCATTTGCCACATTCGTTAGGTAATTTTCCTGAAAGCATGAAATTGGCCCGTAGCCTTAGCATATTTTGTCATTCTCATGCATTTTATTTTTGGGTGATATTCTACAAATCAGGCTTTGCTCCTGTTTTGACAGAACCTTTTTCTTCCTGAGTAAAATAGATGAGCAGTTCAGCAAGACAGGGCAGCTTTTATCTGCAAAAAAATCTGCCTCTAAGCAGAGCAAACAATAGCAGCAAAAAAACGGAGGCAAACACATGCAGTATTTCCTAGATGTGAGTGGCACAGCTTTCTCCCATGGGATGTGCAAGTGGCAAGATAGTTTATCCCATGTGGTGCTGATAGTGGGTCCTGAATACTTTTGAATATATCATTTTTATTGCCTTTTACATTGAATTACTATGAAAGAAAAAGTACTTTTGTGAGAACTCAAAATCAAAATAGTTTAAGAGCTTTTAGAATCTACCTCTAGGACATAAGAAAAGCTTAAGAAAACAAATAATTCTCCTGAGGGACCCAGACACCACTCCCGCTGAGAGGCCCCCTCCACAGGGTGGCAGGCCTTATCAAATATTTATGCTGACTTTCAACGAAAGCCTTGAGTGTTCGGGCTGGGGTTCAGGCAGTCTGGGTTCTGTCACTGCGGCTTCAGGACTTGCCACATCATAGAAAGGATTTGCTCCTGGGTGGTTTGGCCTAGTGGCCTGGGGCATTCCAACCACTCATGCTCCCCTGGCACTTGGTTTAAGATGCATCCTAATGCAATATGTCACAAAAAGTTCACCAGTCCAGCCACCCATCATAAGGATTCTCATTCAATATAGACCATCTTTTGGATTTCTTGGGACTTTTTAAAAATATAGCCCACCTTTCAAAGTAAAAAGGAAGTATTTGACAAACCAAGATATATTATCTCAGGCACTTCAATTGTCAACTTGTCACTTTCTGTTCTGTATGGTACAGTGGGTAGTAGCAAACACAATAGCCCCTTCGGGAGCTCATCCCTGTGGGACCTCCAATCTCCTCTTTCCACTTTCCCAAACAGCCCATGCTTCAACCACAAAACACCTGCCTTGGTTCCTGACACACTCCCTGCCTGTTGCTCACCTTCAATATTGCTTTGGCTTGAGAATTTCTTTCCTTTTTATTTATTTATTTATTTATTTATTTATTTATTTATTTATTTTTTAATCTTTTTGAGACAGGGTCTTCCTGTAGCCTGGAACTCACCAAGTAGACAAGGCTGGCCTTGAACTCACAGAGATCTGCCTGTCTCTGCCTCCTGAGTGCTGGGATTAAAGGCGTGTGCCACCACGCCCACCATTGGACATGCCAGAGACCAAAGTTTTCATATTTGGGAGGGACTTTTTTGTGCTGTGTACATAGATTTTTTTCATTTGAATATTCAAATCCACTAATCTGGAACCCTAAATGCTCCTAACTTTGAAATTTTAAGCATCGTATTATTGCTAAAAAATGTACATATTTCAGAACAGTTTGCATTTTCAGTTTTTAGATTGAAAATACTTTACCTATATGGTTTTTCTTTCTTTTTCTCTCTACAAAAGCTATGGTTTGGTGGGAAATTTATTTCTATTTTAATTTTGAGGCAGTGTTTTACTCTGTAAGCTGGCCACTCACTAGTGGCCTCAAACTCCCAGCAATCTCCCCGCCTCTGCCTCTGCCATGCTGGAACTGCAACCACGAACTACCATGCCAAGCCAAAACTGACTTTAGACTCTAACCCATCACTTTTTCCTTGAAAATCCCTCTAGTCTTTCTATCCTATCATCAGGAATTTAGTTCCTGAGTTCTTAAGGAGGTAGGAGGGTAGGTGTGGTGGGGGCTATATACTAATGTGAAACAGATATAAAGCAAACATATATAGTATATGCAGACTCCAAACACATACATGAAATCTGTACCAGTTCAGCTATGGTATGGTGGTAATAGCATTAACTTAACACCTACTATGTTTCTGAAAGGATGCTAAGTCATTTGTTTGTATCATTGAGAAAACTGTCCACCAAATAAATTATTTGCCTGTGTTAACAGCTAGTAAATAATCTGGATTCAAACCAGACTTGCATAAAAAGCCAGCTATCTTCCCAGTATTTTTCAAGAATGAATTAACTTATATTTAGTAATTTATCTGTGTAATCTAATAAATTAATATATAAATAATATTTTGAGGAAAAAGGCCATATCTTATATCCTTGGCACTATAAATTCATCTTTGTTTCTATGAATTTTTGGTGAATCAACAAATTAAATGAAAATTTGCCTTTGTAACTGTTAGGTAAAAAAAAAGTTATAGGTATGAATTGAAGTCCTTTGTAAATTTTTGGATGTTTTATTTTCATCATTTTCAAGAGGCAATATACTTAAAAGATAATGTGGAGAAGAGGGAAATTACACTCTAATGTCAGTTTCACACTGGACAAATTTAATGTTCCCGTCTACATATCTCTCAGCTATAAACGTAGACAGAAGAGAGTCCTTCTCTTCCCCACTTATGAGGCTCAGCTGTGATATAACCCATAAACCCCCTTTGCTTACCCACTCTCCAGTTCCACACAAATGTTGACTGACGCTGAAGGTCCAGTAAACCTAATGACTTTCCGCAGAGCCCACTGATTTCAAAACATGACTGTGATGGTTAATCTTTATTGTCAATTTGACTGGATTTAGAATCACCATGGAAACATCACAGTTATGTCTATGTGACTGATGCAGAAAGAATTAACTCAGGAGGGAAGACCCACCCTGAACATAGGCGACATCAGTCCATGGGCTGGAGTCCCAGAGTGAGTAACAAGAAAGTGAGCTGAGCACCTGTGTTCATCTCTCTGCTTCCTAACATCTCAGGTCCTAGCTGTCATGACTTTCCCACTGTGATGGATGGTAACCTCAACCTCCGAGTGAAAATGAACCCTTTCTTTCTTTAGTTGACACTGTCATGTTTGGTCTTGGCCATGGACAGTAAATAATATGTAATTTTATAACAAGAAAAAAACGAGGGCAAAAAGACAGCTGGTATTTCCTGCAAATCAGCACCCACTTATTAAATGCCTATGCTATGGAGAATATACTTAGTTCAATTTATTCTCTAAAAATAAGAAAGTTGATGGGATCAGAGGATTTGAAGGGAAAACTAGCATGTAGTCATTGTAAAATGATGTCCTGCCTTAGGGCTTAAAATCTATACGGGCTGGAACTACATGTGTTTGAACTGTCACTGTGCCTTCCTAATATAATGTCTGCAGGCAAGTGGTGCTCCACAGAGCTGTGTGTGTGTGTGTGTGTGTGTGTGTGTGTATGTGGTGTGCATATGTACATGGTCAGTTTTGTGTGTGTACACGTATGTATGCAGCCACATGTATGGAGGCCAGAGGTCCTCCATCACTCTCTACCTTATTATCCCTTGAGACGAGGTCTCTCATTGAACTGAGAGGTCACGAGTTTATCAATGCTAGACGCAAGCCCCAAGGATCCTTGCGTCTTTATTTCCCAGCACTGCACCTTGGCACCTGGCCTTCTATGACATGAGTGTTGGGATGCAAACTCAGGTCCTCATGCCTGTGCAGCACTTTATCAAATGAGTCATCTCGTCTGCTCCTCCAGGCATCTCCACAGATGATCATAGTTTATCGTTTATGAGAACACCGGCTTACACATGAATACCTTGGGTTTCTAAGATAAGACATCCTCTAGAAATGGAAGGGGAAAAAGGAGCACAATGGATTTGCTACACAGGAAATCTAGGCTTCAAACTATGAAACAGGAGAAGAGTTAGCAAACAAAAGTCCAAGAACCTGGTGGACAAGTCAACTCCTCACTGGGTGAGGCTAAGACATGCCCTTAGAAAGAAATGCAAATTCTCAAATGTCTGCCATATGGGGATATAACAGTTCATAAAGCCTGTCACACACGAAACTGACTTTCTCCACACCCCTACGTCTGTCTGTTGCTCTCTCTATCTGTCTTTCTGTGTCTCTATTTCTTCCCTTTTTGTTCTCTCTGTATTTCTCTCTGTTTCTCTCTCTTACACACACACACACACACACACACACACACACACACACACACACATTTCCAACCCTTTTTGCTTTGCTCTACAAGCTTCTGTCTTCTTTCTTGAATCCTTCCTGTCTGGAGACTACCCTAGTGACATGTCAAGGATGTTAGAACAAGCAAGGCTAGACCTATAGACAAGCAGGCTGTCCCAGTCCAATGCTCTAACATGAGGACATCAGCCTGCCCCTTCTCCAATTAACAATGACGGCTCAATGAAGCCCTATGGAAGTCATGGGAGCACACCACCCCAAACACCAGCACATGCAAGAAAACCACATGACCTTCCTCTGTCTCCTAGAAGCAAGAGGTAAAATGCCCATATGCCACATGAAAGATCCAGTCCTTGCACAAGCTATACCTCACCTGTCTGGAAATACTGTGCAGCAGAGGCAGCCATATGCCTGTATATCCCAAATCTAATTGGCTATTGGCTCTCTCCTTGGAGGAATAACCCATGGCTGATGCCACAAGCTTACATCCTCTACAGGTTAGGAGATATTATAAATCACAGTAAGACCCTGTCATATTTAACAGGAAAAAATGTAATTCATGGATTAACATACCATCCAAACATATGTGTCTATACCAAAGTAACCTACCATAACTATTAGTGCTGTTTAAATACCTATATATCTAATTACGTGTGCTTCATTAGTAGGAGCAAAAGGTTATTCCTGGACAAACTGTCAGCCCGTGAAAGGAAACAGCCAGAATTGACCAGAGTCCAAGACAACAGCTCCAGAGAAAGTAGACTGTTTTGCTTCTCATCTACCTGTGTCCCTTTTCTAAGCCTAGGGAACAATCTGCGGAAGAGGGGGCGTGGTAGAATGTAAGGGCTGCGATTGGGGTGAATGGTGAAACTACAGCAATATAGTCTGGACACTCATTTGATCAACTTGATTGAACATATAAGCCCCACCCCCACTGGATGGTGGGGCTGTGGGTTTGGGCACAACAGCCTGCAAATTGGTTTTACATGAGGGATGCTTGTACTCATAAATTATCACTTATTGCTAAAAAATGAAAAAAAAACTGAGAGAAAGATGCAAGACAGTTGTGGCCTGCATGATCTCGGATGGGGTGGGGTGGGATGGGGGGGGGGGAGGGAAAGGGAAATATGCCTGAACTGAATTGGAAAATGATGTATGAAATACACAAAGCATCAATAAAAAAAAATAAAAAATAGTTTATTTGTTAAAAAAAAGATGACACTTTTATCAAGAATGAGAAATAGAGACTGAAAGACTTATGTACAATCTTGTTAAAATAACTCTGATCTTCTAGTCTCTCTTCGTAATGATTTGCCTTTGCAAAATCTGCTGATCCATGCCCAGGTGTCTCTAGACCATATTCTCATGAAGACTCCTTTGACACAGAAAATTTGAAATAAATAATAACTGTGTTTCCCTCATGATATATTTTATGATGATTTAATTCTCAGGCCTCGCAGTGGAAAACCTCAGAAAGGCAGAGATAAATGTTTGGCTTCCCTTTGTGTATGATGCATCTAGCACACAGTGGGCTTGAGGCATGGCTATTCCTTTCCCTACTGTCTGCCCTTTCGCTGTGTATCCTTCATTAAGGTACAAAAAATTTATAACTACCAAAAGTCAGTTAATCAAAGGGGAGGTAAAATACACAAAGAGCCAAACAAAACCCTACTTTTTAACAAATGCAGCAGACCTGAAGGCCGGCATCTTTAGAAGCAGAGTAACACACTCATAGAATCCACAAAGAGTTTAACTATGAAGGGCCATGTTAGTAACACCTGAAGTACAACCTGTTCTCTTTGGTTTGAAAAATCTTCAGAAAGAACTTTGATATCAAAGAACACACCCATTTTTAGTAGTTGAAACTATAATTGTTCAGGCTCTCTAATGGGAAAAATATAAAGTCTCTTATGAAAAAATTCCCAATAAAGACTTCCGGAGCAGGGGATGAAACTCTCACAAGTTTGCAAAATAAGTCTCAACAGAATTCTTCCATAGCAGGCATGAGGGCAGCTGGCTGAGAGGAGGACCACACTGAAGAGCTACAGCTTGCCCATGACCTGCTCAGACCTGAATAAGTTTAAATTGGTCATCAAAGTATAGAAATAGGAATTACTTTAACATCTAAGAAGTGAACAAAATACATAAAATAAGTAGACTCTTCCCAGGACACTTTTCCTTCCTAGAATGCATTAATTTCACACAAATTATACCCCAGTTAACAATGGGCTACCACACACCATCACTCTACTTCTCTTAAGTGGGTTGAACTTGGCCTTCAAAGCCCTTCAAATGCAAAAAAACTTGACTCTTTTCTGACATTTATGAGTGTCTTTTCTGCTTGACTGTCTTTTACTGGCTGGAATAACAGTGAAATCAAGTAGACAAAACCCACTGTAAACATTGACGAGCCCAAGAAAGGCAGACAGTTTTATTCCAGGCAGGTTAAAGCTAATCAAATCAAATCTAATTCCCTCTCTTTCAGGAAGCCTACCACTATGTTCAATTTATTTTTTGATTAGAAGCGCAATATGATAGTCCTTTGTTGGGCCACAGTTAAAGGATACTAAGGTTTGCATTTTCCCTACGAACCATTCAGATGAAACAATAGATTTTAAAGATTTGAAGTAAAATACTTCCATACTAAAGGTTAGAGTCTTTCCCTCAGTGCTGTTTGACTTTGAAAACATACTTACTATTTCTATTCTAACCAATATCATTGTACACCTAAGAGAGGGAGTTGCCCTGGGTCCTAGGTTTCAGAAATTTAAGGAAAATATCCTTTGAAAACACTTATTAATGGCAGTAAAGAAGCATTATATGTTTGGATACTGATAATGGAAATGATAGGACTTGGGTCTGAAGAATGGCTAGCAGTTCCTTTAGCCAGGTATGAAGAGTTCTAATGTATAGTCCTTCACCAAAACAGAGCTTCAGTAGAAAGCACAAAGCAAAACTATAGGGCCACAAATGAGTTTGCATACTTGACTAATTTGCCTTCCTCTTAAAATTTTTCACTGATCTGGAGAACATCCTTTTTCTCCCATGACTCACTTATGGAATGAGGCAAAAGTCCAGCCACCTGCACATGTGCATACCCTCCTCCCTGAGACACACCCCACAGTATTCCCCCTGTCAGGCAACACTACTCTATTGTGTGTAAAAGCTTCAGGCTTAGATGTAAAAGAATTTTTACTAAAAATTTTATAAGGAAAAAATCAAAGGCTACTATGTTTATTCTCTCTTAAAATGAAGACCTTCATAATTATTATCAAAGTACATGACAAACTTGACATAAATTATCCTTAGGAAACCTATTACTATCCACACTGAATATATGCCAAGAAATGTAAAAGAAAGAAGATTAAGAAGCACAGAACAGCCTAGTGGGATTTGAACAGGTTAATCTTTACTGACCTGGCACATGGTATGCATGGTGGCATCTAGATGTGACAGAGGAAAGAGCATGCTTTGCTGCCATTTGCCCTTGGATATAGTCTGGAATCTTCTATTAACTAGATGTGTGGCCATTGGCCTTCTGGACTCCATTTCTTCTTGCATTAAACAGTAGAGAGTATGAATGGATCTAATATCTCGATTTATTTCTAGCCTTATCTGGAAATTTGTGTTTACCTAATGATCACCTGCTATGATAGAACAGGGCTGTCATACCATGGGAAAGGAAGCCTGACTGTCATGTATCAAAGCATCCAAATTTTTCTCTCATTCAACTCGTGTTGATAAAATCTGCAAAAGACACAGCCCTGTGGAACAGCACTGTTGGTTAAAGAAATCAGTTTGAAAACATACAGTAAGGTGAACAGATGGGCTAAAAAATTATGATTAAATTTTACAATGTGTTATAGTCCAGTTATAAAACATGATGCAAAAGGCTCAACTGTTGAAGGTTTTGATCACCAGCCAGTGGTTTTTTGAGAGGTGACTGAACTCTGAAGATGCTAATGTCATCCTATCATTAATCCAAGTTTATAGTATAATGACTATTAGGAGGTAAGGTGTGGTTGAGGACGTAGGTGCTGGGGCTGATCCTTGGAGGGTTGTATCTTGTCCTTACCTCTTCCTGTCTCTTTCAAGCTTCCCTGAGATGAGCAGCTCTGTTCTACCTCAGAGTCCTTACTATGATGCTCTGCCTCAGTACCACCCAAGAGCCAAGGAACAATGGACAAAAACCTCTGACATGGTGAACCAAAAGAAATCCTTCCTTACTTAAGATACTTTGATCTTATATTTCTTCATAGGAATGAAAAGCTCACTAACATAGTAATAAGCAGAAAGAATCACAAATTCAGATGTAAAGATTTTTTAAAAATCACTGCTCCAATAAAACATGGATGGAAGCCTTTTCTTAATATTACTTAAGAGAAAAAAAAAGATTGTGGTTTTAGTAAACCAGAAAGTGCAAAATAATTGGTATAGCTGTTAAGTAATGAATTTAAGAGGAAGATGTATGGAGAAAGATAACAAACACTAAAATCCTTTGGAAAAGAGACGTGTAAATCTATAACTGTAGANCATATATATATATATATATATATATATATATGAGATTTAAATAGAGCTACCCTGTTACAGGAGGACAATATAGGAGACAATACAGGAGACACCATAGGCTGTCAGATCAAAAGCCCAGTTACTGGTATGCATTAATGGTATTTGAGTTGTTGGACAGTGGGGTCCCACAGACCCTCCCCCAAACACTACATGCTATTGCTACTACTCTTGGTTCCCCTCTAGAACTTGATGATATGACCCTATGGCTGAGGACATCACATACCTGAGTCATAGAACATGGAAAAATCAAGCTGGTACTGACCTGGAACCTTTATTCCTACTGGATAGTTCTCATAATACTAGATGAGTTCATGCATGCTACTGAGGAACAAAAGCCTTATATTCAGCTGTGAACTATTCAAGCTATAATAGCAACAGGCCTGACAAGATATGTGCAATAGTGGTATGAATGTGATAAGAGTAACCAACCACTTTCTCATTGGATTTAAAGCCTGCTCCATAAGCCGGGCATGGTGGAGCACACATTTAATTCTAGCACTTGGGAGGCAGAGGCAGGAGGATCTTTGTGAGTTCAAGGCCAGCCTGGTCTACAGAGCAAATTACAGGACAGCTGGGGCTACAGGGACACACTGTCTCAAAAAGACCAAAAAAAACAAATAATAATAATAAATAAAGCCTGCTCCACAAGATGGAACCCATGCCTGGTACCATTAACTGAGCCAAAATACTGGGGCTGACTAGGTCATAGGCCCTCTAGGAGGTCCTAGTAGATTTTTACGCTAAATGGACCTAGTAATAAACTGCACCTAAGTCTTTGTACCCATAGAT
Organism: Rhizomys pruinosus; assembly: GCA_009823505.1. Taxonomy (NCBI): domain Eukaryota; kingdom Metazoa; phylum Chordata; class Mammalia; order Rodentia; family Spalacidae; genus Rhizomys; species Rhizomys pruinosus. Next base: position 2,273,429 of record VZQC01014308.1, read on the forward strand.
AAATTCAACTTTCAACCATTATCAAAGAAGCTCCTTTTTTTATATTGGACAGCCATTAATTCAGAAACATACAACCTGTCAACATGCAGGTAATAAGAGACTATGAAGTTTTCAGCTTTAAAAGGACATTTATATCACAACCTCTTTTCCCAAAGCTCAGGGATAAATGTAGGCATAGAAAGACTGTAAGAGCCAGAGAGAATGGATGACAATAGTGGAACAGTATTTGCCAGATATGACGTTGCAAGTGCACATGTGGGTTCACAGCTGCTGTAACTGCATTCATAAGACTTTCACAAGATCAAGCCAGCCAAAATCCCAGAATGAGCGGGGAAGGAATCATGAAGTTCCAGTCCTATCTGAGGAGTGATTGACAACTTATGGCTGTTAAAAGGGGGAAAGTCAGATAAGGATCATGACAGGCTAACAGGCTACCATAATCCAGTAGATGATTCTACACCCATGCTAAATGAACTCAGTGTGTGTTGTCAGGGGGCAGTGAAGTTGGGAGGGAAAAATGGAGGGAGGTTAAGGAAGGAATTGGAGGGGAGGAAATGGGGACTGGATTTTATCCAAACACATTATATGCATCTATGAATATTAAATAAAATAATAAAATAAAAATAATAGAACTGGGGGAAGGACTCTGAAGCAGAGAAGACTGAAAAAATTGGTTAAGCATCAAAGAAGAGAGAGTTGGGTAGCATACAGAATTTCAAATATACTAATTTTTATCTTTTGGCTTCTTTTATCAGAAAGTATTTGCAGGGTACTGTATAGGTCCTGGGTGTAACTGAGGTATAGTTCTTCAGAAGAAAGCACAGGCTCACACTCTGGTGCTCCACGGACCAGAAGTAAGCGCACTATTTGGGGAGGAGGTGACCAACCCACAAGTCATTATCAGGTAAGGTTTCACAGTGAGTTTTTTTTTTTTTAATTTATTTTTTTATGTGTATGAATGTATTGTCTGCATGCAGGTCTGCGCACCCGTGTCGTGCGATGCCGCAGAGGTCAGAAGAGGGTCTCAATTCCCCTGGAACTGGAGTTCTCCTGGAACTGGAGTCACAGACGGTTCTCAGCCGCCATGTGGGTGCTGGGGATCGAACCCGGGTCCTCTGCAAGAGTGGTCGGCGCTCTTAACCGCTAGGCCATCCCTCCAGCCCCGAGTTTTAAAGGGATATCCTACTGGGGATGACTTGTTCAGCTGACTCATTTCAACTTTAATCCCAGGCTGCAAGCTCAAGGCATAGAAGGTACTTTCTTTCTGTAAAAATACCATCTAGTGAGTCAATCTTCAAAAATATTTACTAGGCACCAAATGTCAGGATATCCATAACAGGGGGGATGTAAATGGAAGGACTGCATTGGTTACCCGTCCCTTCAGTCTTCTCAACAAGTGTTTCATAAGGGCATCTTTAGTCCTGCTTCCTGTCCCTGAGCTTCAGGAAGCTCTGTGCTCATGTATCAGTGGATCAGTTCCTACTACACTGAGACCAGCAATGCTAGCAAAATCGTTTGAGCTTTGGACTGATAATGCTTTAACTTCCTATGAGGCTGAGAAACACTCTCCTACTTTTTAAAATATTTATTTATTCTGTGTGTGTGTGTGTGTGTGTGTGTGTGTGTGTGTACACAAGAATGCCATAGTGATACGTGGAAGTCAGAGGACTACTTGTGGGAGTCAGTGCTTTGCTTCTACCATGTGTGTTCCAGAGACTAAAATCAGGTCATCAGCCAGGGCAGCAAGCACCTTTACCCACTGAGCCATCTTGCTGCCTTAATACCCATCACTTTTCATGCTGCCTTCAGACTATTAAGCTCCTGAGAAGGCTCATGACTGATTAGGGCTATGCTCAATGAGCATCAATCTCAAGAATCACTATGGAGGGTTCTCAAACATAGCACTATAAGATTTCCTCCATGAGACTGCTAACTTTTAGAGATAAACCTCAATCAGCAACAGAGCCGTGCAATTTAAAGCTGCAAACCTTAGAGAGATTAAGGAGATGAGCTGTCCAGTAGTTGAGGGAAGAACACAAGATCTGCCTCATCTTGTTTCATCTTCTGGTTGACTCATTATAAGTCTTATATAATGTGACATCCACACACTATTAAAGATGTCCAAGGAACCAATTCCATATCACTAATCAGCAGATCATCTTTCATTTTCTGCCATATTTAAAATTAATGATGCCCTCCCTTTTATGAAATACTTTTTTAAAAAACAAGTTATATTAAATAAGAAATTGGATATGGTAAAAGCAAGCATTTCTTCCTGTTTTCCTTTTGCAGCTTTGTGCTCTTCTCTAAGCTCACCCATTCTAGCAATGCCAGAATGAGGCGTAAGGAGCAGAGACTTATTTTGTTTCGGTTCGTTAGATCTCTGACAAGCAACCTGCTCCTTCAGGATCTCGAATGTTCTTTTCCCACTTGATTCCTTCATGTCTGTTAGGCCTCTTTAACTCAGTGCTTGAAACACACTTGGATGCTATTTTCAGGCTGCTAATTGGGTCCTGGGGAGCACCCTGGTTTGGCTGGGGCAGCAAGGGCAGAAGAGCAGGGCAGGCTCTATGCTCTGACCAGCATCTGCTCTGCCTGTGTCTCTGTGACAGGGCTGCAGGGTGCTCCTATGGCTAGGGGGCTGATGAAGTGGGCACTCTACCCTGGAGTCCTGCAGTCCTGATCAACATGGAGCTCTGATGAGCTGGAGATTTTAAGGAAACTTTCAATATGCTATTGTAAAATATTCAAGAAGGCTCATCAAAAAGAAGCTTCAAAAGTTTAAAATTTTGGTGGGCTCCACTCATCCTTTTTATTTGAAAATATGGTGATCTCGCAGACCGCCCTTCGTCCCTGCTCGTAGCAAGCCAGCCCTACGGACATTATTCCCCTCCCCTTATGAAGCTTCTTGCTTAATAATTTAAACAGTTTCCTGCTGACATTTCTCAGCCAGAACACTCAGGCTTTAGTCAGGGGTAGGTAAAATGGTACTGACTGGACACAGCTGTGTGGTAAATGGGTTGGGTCAGGCACCCCATGATCCCACTTCCCCTTCACTCACACAGAGCTGTCCAGCTCCTGAAAGCTGTTCACCTGCCCATCTCTCTCTCTCTCTCTCTCTCTCTCTCTCTCTCTCTCTCTCTTCCCTTCCCTTCCTTCAGATAACACACACACACACACACACACACACACACACACACACACACACACACACACTGGTGGATCATAAGAAGTGATACAAGAAGCAGCAGTGCAGGTGGCCCCTGACATTTATGTCTGGGAAGGAAAATAGGTTGCTAGTAACAACCAACATATTCTGGGACATGTAGTAAGCAAGTAGCTCTGGGAGGAGTGGAAAGAAAGTCCAGCCAACACAAATTCTGGTCAAAATGGCATGAGTTTTGCTCCTGGACTGGATGTCGCCACTGTGTCATGTCTCTGGGGCTCAGTGTCCTTTGCTACAAGATAGCTGCTCCATAGATCACCTGCACAAACATTCCTACGTACCCAAAGAGGTAGTAAAAGACAAAAATTCCAACAGAAGGTGGTATGAATAATAAGATATTCATTTCACATGGCTGAAGCAGTTTGACAGAATGAGGAAGACCTTTGTGTTTTATTGCGGAATGATCTTCAAGCTTAATATTGACAGTATTAGGAGGGAGGGAATATAGCAGTATAAAGTTACATGTAGTATATTATTGTTAGCTTTCAAAAATTGTTATCTACCAAATAATATTGAAAGTTTTTGCCTTTTTTCCCCTAGTTTTATCTTTACATAGATAAGTAGAAAACAGCTGTAGGCATGAGTAGGGTTAGTTTTATTAGTTTGCTTTTTTTTTTTTTTTTTTTTTGAAACAGTCTCATATAGTCCAGGCTGATCTCAGACTCACTATATAACTGAGGCTGTTCCTGAACTTGCAATCCTCCCGCCTCCATCCTTCAATCCCTGGGACTGTAAGTGTATACTACCACACCCACCTAAAATACTACATCTTTACTAAATGTGTAATTATAATTATTTTTCAATGAAAACAGCACATGTGAGGTAATATGTGTGAAACTATTCTGCACAACAGAAAATGCATGGTGGACCTGAGCGTCTCCACCCCAAACAACATGTGTGCAGACTGTGCTCCCCTTGGACGAGGGAGGCAAAGCCATTCACCCTGCTTCATCTCTGCTCAGGTGCCATTAGTGACATCAGGAAAAGATGTCTATCACCTGCTTCGTTCCCTGTGCAGAGGAGCAAGAAATGGGTGTGGAAGTAACAGTGGTGAGCCTTTGTTCAGTTTCATCTCTGCTGTTTCGATAAAAAACACTCTGACCTAAAGCAACTTGGACCAGCAAAAAATTTATTTGGCTTGGTTTTCCAAATCACAAGCCATCATTGAGGAAAGTCAGGGCAGGAATTCAAGCCTAACTTGAAGAAGAAACCATGGAGGAATGCTTACTGGCTGCTCACTGGCTTATGCTGAGCTAGTTTTCTTACACATCCCTGGACCACCTGGCCAGGGAATGGTATCTCCCACAGGGGTCTGGGCTCTAGCACATCAATCAACAATCAAGACAGTCCCCCACAGACAGGCCCACAGGCCACTGTGGTCTGGGAAATCCCTCAATTGAGACTCCCTTTACAGGTAAATCCAAGATGCATAAAGTTGATACTTAAAACATAACCAGGACAATCTCCTTCATGGTCTTGGCAAATACCAAGGTTGATTAGAGCTCAAAGGCCAAGATCTACACTCTTCAGGAGTCTATCAGTGCTTGACTCTCATCTAATACAGTGGGTTTAGTCTCTCATTTCACTACTTTGTCCCTGTATCTCCAACAATAAATAAATAAGTAGCCTCTTTTGCTAATGTTTTTCCTAAACATACCATTCATGAAACTTTGAGTCTTACACTCTTGGAGATGTTATTGCCACCCACTATCCCTGAGAAGATTCTGAAGGCTTATATCTGAATTAAGAGGTTATACTTCAAAGTACAATAAGTAAAAGAGGCAGAGAGAAGCTTAGTATTTAGTGTATAGATTTCACAATAATAAACACAGGAATAGGGAACACAACACAAGTCTGACTGTGACCAGTTCCCCATGCTACCTCTCAGGGAAAGTATACCCAAAGTGCTTAAGAGAAATAAATACTTTATGTAACAGAGAATCAATGGAATCTATCCCAGATGAGACACTCATTTTTTTTTCTGGTGTTTATAGCAAACGCAGGTGAAATTAGAGGTAACACACTGGAGTGTGAGTCGCATACAGTCCTATAACACAGGTTTCAGGGGGACAAGCGAGAAGAACAAACCTGATTTTATTGGAGTTTGGGGCACTGAAAAGCATAGCTTCTTAGACAGGACGTGAACACACAAGAGTGTAGAACATACTTTGAAAGGCAAAGGTTGGTTCTACATGCCACACACCCAGAGATCAGAGTTCAGAGCCTCACACTATCACATGCCAAGTGAACACAATGCACATTTGTTCTTCTGCTCTCTATAGTGAGCTTGGGTCACCCCGTATCTTTCTAGTCTCATGGTTGGGGACTCTTACAATGGCTGTCTCCTACCTGACCTGTTGTTGCTTTTCTTCAAGTGAACCCCCTAATCTTGCTCACTTTCCCGCTCAGAATGGCTTTCTCCCCATCAAGTGAGACCTATTTTGGTGGGTTCACCTCAAATTGACTTCAGCCCCAACTTAGTCAAGCCCATATCCTGACTGTTTTGATGGGCACATGCCGTCCAGGTAGATCTTTCTTCTTCACCTGAGATTCTGCAAAGTACGTGCAGTACTCACCAGACCCTCTTTGGAGTATTCTATATGCTATTCCTACTCATAAAATACAAGTTCCACGGAGAGGGGGAATCAATATCTACTTGTCTAGGTACTTTACCCAGGGCTCAGAATTTCCTAGAGACTCATCCGTAGACACCACCATGTTTGGTGAAATGGTGTTTGATGTGGTTTACTATCTAGGATATGCATGGAAAATACATGGCACATGGTGGGGGTGTAGACGTTATTTGGCTCATTGAACTTTAAAACAAAGGATATCAAGGCTATAACTTAGGAGCCAATAAAGAAATGAGCATTTCAATGCCAAACTCCCACAATGATTTTCACAGTGTAATTTTACTCTTTTTCTCAAACTGACAGATGTAGATACCTTAAATCACATGCTACACGCATAACAGATGGAGATCCTGGTAAGAGTCTGCCATCAGTCCATTAATGAATCAGTATCCCCAAGAGAGCAGGAGATGCAGTTTCTCAGGCTGCTTCTCTGTGGGGGCAAGAAGGATGTAGCTCAGAGAGCAGCAGACAGGAAACAGCTTAGAGCTGCACTGCTGCAGAACGTTGGACAACTCCCCAGCTCTCAGCGTTTCTCCCTCTATAAACTAGGATTAGCAAAGCAATAGTCTCACCTCAAAGATAGCAAGAATTAAAGGTGGCTCAGAAAGCACTGTTAACTCTGCTGTGGTTTACAAAAGTACACAAAGAGGAGCAGGAAAGAAGAGCAAGCAGACGCTCTTTCAGTGTGTAACTTAGAAGAATGCTCCATGCAGTAAAACATCAACTTTGGATCTCAATGGCACACTTCCCCCATGACAGTTCTGGAGCACACTTGCTGTGACAATGCCAAGCCTTAGGCTAACGATGCTGGAGTCACTTTTTAAAAATTTTTTAATTTATTTCTTATGTGTATGAGTGTACTGTCTGCATGTAGGTTTGTGCACCCGTGTCGTGCAATGCCGCGGAGGTGAAAAGAGGACGTCTGATTCCCCTGGAACTGGAGTTAAAGATGGTTCTCAGCTGCCATGTGGGTGCTGGGGATCAAACCCGGGTCCTCTGCAAGAGCAGCCGGCGCTCTTAACTGCTAGACCATCTCTCCAGCCCACATTTTTTTTAATTAACCTGCTGCTACCAGAAGATCCTAAGCAAACTAGGTACCTTACAAATACATGGGCTTCTTGAACTTTCCCAAACCATTCCACAACTGGGAAGTTGGCTCAGGAGTTAAGTAAGAGTACACATTGCTCTTCCCTCTAGAGGGCCTGAATTCAGATTCCAGCACCCACAACAGGTGACTTCCAACTGTCTCTAACACCAACTCCAGGAGATCTGACACCCTCTTCTGGCCTTTACAGGCTTCTGTACTCATATGGAGAAACCCACACTCACACATACCCATAATTAAAAATCAAAATGCAATCTTTAATTATTAACAAAAAACATTTCAAAATAATTGCTGCTTTGGGTGCTGGAGGGAGGCTCCAGCCCACTGTGAGCATGACTTCACTTGAGATGGGATATGAGGGCCACGCCACACTGCTGATGCCGAAAACGAGCAGAAAACAACAGATGACAGAAGACACATGCTGTGATCACTTGTGCAAAATCACAAACTGCTTCACCTAAAAACACTGTCCATGGCCAAGGACAGGATGTGTGAGTCAGCCGAGGGGCACGGTCTTGGAACTCACTGCCTGCGGCTTTCTCTCCAGCCTTGAGTCCCAGGAAGGCCAAGCTAGCTCTGGTTTAATAACTTTTCTCGTTCAAAAATGATTATTGATTTCTTCCTACAACCATCTCTGGCAAGACAAGGAGAGCAGAATTCAGAGTAGATTGAAGTACAAGCAGTTTTTAGTGTAAGTCATTTCATTTCTCTGGGTCTCTTGTAGGGCATTTTAAATAGAGGGTATCTTACTGGGTCTCTTATAAAAAGTCTCCCCTCTACCCACTCACCAGTTTCCCAGAGACAATAAAGATGCTTGGGAGGATTTCGATCGCCTGATGTGGCATAGGGATCCACTGGCCTCGCTTTCCTGCCCTACCTAGAATCAAGGCAGCAGTCCAGGGGCTCAGGTTTATCTACTTCCTGTCCCAAACCACCTTTTCAAAAACTAAATTCATGTTTGCACCCAAACTGCTGTAGAAAACCCATCCAAGATTAATTTACTTTCCCATTAAAATGACAACTTCAAAAAATCTTTTTGTTAATCCTCCAGTTGGTTGGCTGGTTGATTTGTTGAAAATGTAATCTGACACTCCATTAGGACATGAGTTACACCCACCATCGATTCTCTAAAGATGCACTGGCATCTCTACCTCTAATAGACCTTGACATGTCTGCATGGAGGACAGACAGATGATGACACATGGTCTGAGTCAGAAGCAATTAGACATGACCACCTGTACCTGTGAAGACTAGAAAACCTTACATGAGCATCATTAACACTTTGCCTTCAAATCCAACCATCATCCACATTGTATCCTCAAGAGATGGATTCTAGGCTTGATATTTGGTTCTTTAACTTGTTTCTATAATAGTCCTAATTAAAAACTCCCCCCAAACCCCTAAGCTTTTTTGCTATCTCCCTGGGAAATAGAATGAAGTGAAATTGATTTTCTTCTTTATCGGCAATGCTTGTAAATTGAAGGCACAAATCCCAGGAAGCCACAATATTAAATTTCTCTTAATGTTGCTAATTGGACCAAAAATGTTATTTTTTTCTTATTAAAGCTTTGAAAAACAAATAAATCCCACATGTTCAATCACAGTTTCTTGTCTATTTCCTTCAGTCCCAAAAGAACAGAAAAGTGTCCAATGGGTCCTTTTAAAATAATTTATTCCTTTTGGAAAGGGATATTGGATTTTTTCCAAAAAATACTTCACTATTTTTGGCCCCCAGTCTTCTTTCTGCCAGCTTCTACATCCAGTGGAACGCTCTTCCTGCTTACTTTCCTTTCAGTGGATTTCCTTCTCTGATCACTCGCTGTTACTTACATACATATGCCTTCTGATTCCCTTCTGGTTTCAGGAACTTGTGAACAATTTACCTTATCTAAGCCCAGAGGAAAAATTAAAATCATAAATCTAATAATGGCACCATGTTCTTTCAACATTCTCTGCATGTGGAGCTCAATTCTCTGGCCTTTCCAATGGTTTGAACCAATCCTAAAATCCTGCCCTTCCAAGCAAGGGTACAGAACGGGTGAATGTGGAAGAGATCTGCTTCCTAATAGCATAGTCATGAATGTCTCTTACTTATGGTTCCAGGAAGTCTGTAAGTAAGCCACAAACTGCAATTTCCAAATATTCAAATAACCCAACATCAGAAGAGACGATTCCCATGTGTTAATTGGCTGGATGTGATTGTACTCATTCACTGATTGGCTGGATGCGATCGTACTCATTCACTGATTGGCTGGATGTGATCGTACTCATTCACTGATTGGCTGGATGCGATTGTATTCATTCACTGATTGGCTGGATGCGATTGTACTCATTCACTAATTGGCTGGATGCGCTTGTACTCATTCACTGATTGGCTGGATGCGATTGTACTCATTCACTAATTGGCTGGATGCGATCGTACTCATTTGCTGAGGTTCACCTTGGGAGCATGCACAGAAAAACAGCAAGGAAAACCCTAAAGCTAGTGCCACGTTTTCATTTTCTTCCTCTTCCCATCCTAGATTCACGGATGACACAGAAAACTTGGGAGATACAAAATTTGCTTGGGGAAAGAGGCCAACCTTTTAAAAATCACCATAGATTTGTAAGATGAATCTCTCACATTTACACTTGGGTAGGAAAGATGTATGGAAGAAAAGTTATACCAGATTTTATTTTTATTCTTAATTTCTAGAGGCCATGAATTTTGACCATCACGTTTTCCATAAGTTGAAGAAACCAACTACACCAGCTAGGCTTTGTGACCCTGCTCATGCGCACTTGATGCTGTCACTCGGTTCTGACAGCCTGCCTAAGCGTGGGTGAGCTGGCTTAAATGCAAGGCTGCATCATACCATTAGGTAGAAAAGGAAATATCAATCTAGCTCATGAGCACTTTCCTGATGCTCGGTGTGAACTAAAAAGAAGAAAGTTTGGTTCTTCATATAAAAATTAGATTTTGATACTTGGTAACACCAGCACTTAATAAGTGAAACCTAATAGTTCTTACTAAAGTGTTCTAGTTTATTCTTTTTTAATATTTATTTATTTATTTATTTATTTATTTACTTATTTATGTGTATAAATGTACTGTCTGCATGCAGGTCTGTGCATCCGTGTCATGCAATGCCGTGGAGGTCAGAAGAGGGCGCCGGATTCCCCTGGAACTGGAGTTAAAGATGGTTCTCAACCACCATGTGGTGGCTGGGGATCGAACCCGGGTCCTCTGCAAGAGCAGTCGGCGCTCTTAACCACTAGGCCATTTCTCCAGCCCCTCTAGTATATTCTTTGATACAGTAGATGCTTAGAGGTCACTGGGAAATGGACCCAAGGACGAGAGAGAGAGAGAGAGAGAGAGAGAGAGAGAGAGAGAGAGAGAGACTCAAGAGTGAAGTATCGCTCCTAGGGGTTTTATACACTGGCTTCTCTATAAGATACTATCAGAGGAATGAGTGCTTCAAATCATTAGCTTAAACATACAGGTAATTTCTCTGACTTTAAAAAAACTACACTAAAGCTGTTCTTGAGAAGTAGGAATTTGTGCCATTTCAACGAAAGTTGTCATGGTTATAAAGCCAAAAAATTAAAAAGCAACTAAGTAACCAGTAACCAAAATACTGTGTACAGAGTCTTCAGCAATACTAAAAATGCTAGTCACGGCTAGCAAGATGGTGCTGCGGGCAAAGGTGCTTGCCACCAAGTCTAAGAAACTGAGTTCTGTCCCCAGAACATGACTTCATGGTGGAAGAAGACTATCAGAGCTGACTCCTACAAGCTGGACTCTGAACTCCTAACCCTGCTGTAGCACGTGTACACCCATCTCCATGTCCACACACAATGAATAAATAAAATGTAATAAAAATGATACTTGGGTTTTAAATGCTTTACATAGAGAAATATCTGTAGAAAAACTTAAAAGGTTAAAACGTAAAAAATTGAGGCTTAGTAGCCACTTTTCATGTCTATAAAATTACTTCTGTTACACATGCACATATGTACAGTATGAGATCTGCTGGCAGCCTGTTTTCCTCTGCCTTCCGTCTCCTGAGATTCATCACAGGGCTTAATCAGATTCTGTAGACAGGACAAAGGGAAGGAAATGAACCGGGCCAGTATAGTTAGAACCTTTCAATGGCTGAAGAGGAGAAACATTTTTTTGTCTCCTCGCCCTGAGGAATTATAAACTGTTTCTAATCACTCACTTCAGGTGAGCTGACGGCATCAATTTGGGGATGTGAGAGATTTACAAGGGATGCATCTGCTTTTTCTGTTTCATTTTCTAGCTGTCTTATCTGCCTCATTAGTTGTTTGCTATTTTCCCATCCCTGTGTGAAGATATTTCCACATCACTGGATTACGGGTCTTACCAGCTTATTGTGTGTGTGTGTGTGTGTGTGTGTGCGCTTGAGCACACACACACACACACACACACACACACACACACACGGTACCTGACACCTTCTATCACCTCAATACAGCTTCCCTTCCTTCCTTTTCTGTCTGTCCACTATGCCGAACAGAGTGTTGATGAGCTTAAATGACAGCAACAAGATCCTATGTTTCAGCTTTTCTGTGAAAACTCCTAAGTAGGCAGCGTAATTGTGTAGCAGAGTGAGGGATGGGTCCTTTCCAAGGACCAAGCATCTGAAAACGGGGCCAAGATGCTCAGTAGCCACAGCCAGTTTCACAGCCATTTTTCTCCGGACCTGGCTCAAGCAGTCTTGTTAAACAGAAAAACACTGTCTATGGCCCTGTTTCGTTTTTCAACCCCTTCCCAGGGCTCTTGGCCCCACTTGAATTCCCATCTGTGTGCTTCTGAGCACTGTGTGTGCTCTGTGCACATGAAGAGGAGAGGCACACTGCTGGCCGCGCTGGCCACAGGCTGCAAGCACCTCTGGCCAGCCTCACAGCTGACAAGGAGCCATGGCCACAGTCTGACACCTCACTCAGCTTGGAACCAGAGGAGGATACATTTCTGCCACCCACCCACTGCTTCACTGTATTAATACAGAAAGTAAACTCATAATTAAGTGTGCTTTTTTATGACTGTTTTGTCCTAAGGCCTCAAAGAGAGAAAAATTTCACACTCCAGAGAAAAATCTATATTGAATTTAAGGCAGTATCTGAGAGAAATAATATCTTCAGTTGAAAGAGATGGAGAAAACCCCTCTCATTTTGAAGAAGCTGCCTATGAACATGAGCTAATGTCTCTGCTACTTCCGACTCAGGCAGCTGTAAGCATGGCATTAAACCACTCTGTGCTTCAGCTTTGCTGTCTGCAAAATAGGATGACAAAGATACTCAAAGGCTTATTCGGTACCGAAGCATCAAATAAATAAAGTTTTTAGATGAGAACCTGACACAAAGTCATCATTAAGTAAATGCCTGCTGGATGCATGCATACATAGCACTGGTGAGCGAAGCCACTGGGTGAAAAGAAAGGTGCTACTTGGTGAGCACCTGAGCTGTTAGATGGCCTCACATATTACCTTACCCACCCCTACGATCAACTTGCAAATGGGTGCCATTGATCACATTTTACAGAAAATAGAGGTTTGTGGGCTGGAGAGATGGCTCAGCAGTTAAGAAAGAACACTGGCTGCTCTTGCAGAGGACCTGGGTTCAATGTTCAGCACCCACTTGGTAACTAACAACTGCCCATAACTCCAATTCTGGGGGATCTGATACTGTCTTCTGACCTTCATGAGCACTACATGACACAGTGCACTTACGTGTATGCAGATGAACACTCATACACAGAAAATAAAAATAACAAAGAATTTTTTAAAGAAAGAAAATTGTTCCAGGACAGCTGGGACTACAGGGAGACCCTGTCTCAAAAGACCAAAAAAAAAAAAAAAAAAAAAAAAAAAAAAAAAAAAAAAAAAAAAATAAAGAAAATTGAGCCTAATACAGAATAAAGTGACTTGCCCTAGTTTACACAGGTAGTAAGTAACTGAGATAGGATTTGAGGAGTTTTCTTAGAGTCCAAATCTTTATGCCATATTGTGTACATGATATTAGTAACAATAGAAATGGGTAGAATCAGCCTCCACCAGAGTTGATGGTACATCCTGCCCAGTCTTCTCTCTGTGGTCATCACACAGGGATGTAAAAGAAAGTCATGCTCCTTACACTGTACTACAGTAGGGGCAGATTTAACTCCCTAAATGGCACAGTGGGTATTCATTTACCCAAAGAAATAAAGGTTGAAACATAATCTATCAACCCAAACTGGAAAGGATTCAGTGGTTCTTGGGTGAAAACAGACAAGAGAGGACAGCTGTCTCCAGAATTCCTTTATTTCATTAGCAATGGATTCTTTTTTTTTTTTTTCTTTTTCTTTTTTGAGACAGGATCTCCCTGAAGCCCTACCCAGCTTGGAACTCACTGTGTAGACCAGGCTGGCCTTGATAGCACAGAGATCTGCCTCCTTCCCAAGTGCTGGAATTAAAGGTGTGCAACACATGCCTGGAGCAACTGATTCTTAGCTAATCAAAGAAATACAACCAGCCTTTGTGTTTCCAAGTTTCTACCTAGATATCAAATACAAGCACTTGGGAGGAAGAAGCAGGTGGATTTCTGTGAGTTCAAGGCCAGCCTGCTCTACATAGAGAGTTCAGGACAGCTGGGGCTGCAAGGAGACCCTGTCTCAAAAAGACCAAAAAAAAAAAAAAAAAAAAAAAAACAGTGAATGGGAAGAAGGAAGCAAGAGAAAAGAAGAGACATAAAAAAGTACAGAACAAGCAAGGAGAGAGGAAAGCGGGGATAAGGGACAAAGAAATAAAAGACTTAAGCCTGAGACTGAGCAAGAGGGACACAGCAGGGCAAGGAGTGAGGCCAGAAGCATCACTTTCTCACCCTTTGAAATAGGGAAACGTGGAGCTCAGACAGCTGCGACCCTATCTCTGCCCTGTTTCCCACATTGCTTCTGTGAAAAAGATCTCTATGAGGTTCTGAAAACTCCTCATCATTCTGTTGTAGATTCCGAAAAGACCCTCATAAGGCATATGAGGAGACCTAGTACAGGCACCACTGTGCAGCAGCCCTAAACAGTGAAGAAACCACCTGAGAACTATGTCCCTCATGGACTGCACTTGTGCCACGGACAGTCACTGGCAGACCCCACTCTGGGCACCAGAACTTAGAACCAAGCTCAAATTCTAGGCTCCTGTGATCATGGAAGTGCTGCCTCCCACAAGCCTCCTTTGAGAATACTAGTCGTCTCTTACTACAAAGACCCCTCTTTCCTGTTTCCTCTGTGGCAGCCCTCCATCCACTGCCATCCCCCATGCTCCACAGGCCTGTCTGAAAGTAGAGGTGGGTTGACAGCAACTGTGTCTTCCAGCAGGTTTGCCTCTGACATGCAGTAATGCTCACTAAGGAGCAGCGGGCTCCAGCATCCAGGCGTCTTTCAGGAGAATCCTTCCCAGCCAAACTCACAGAGGAAGACTGTTCACAGCCATAATCTTCCACTTGTGTGATTACCAGAGTTCTCCATCACTAACTGACTAAGGAAATATTAAAGGGACTCCACACAGACCACTGCTTCACACTGCTATCCCCTGTAGGGCTGGGTGCACCAAAATGCATTGTAGAGGAAGCATGTCAGTTACATGGTCTATCCATCTTCCCTGGTATGTAAAAACCCCTCCCTGAGGATCAGATCTCCATCTCAGGCAGCAACAGTAAAAGGAGATAAAGTGGTCATCAAGCCTCTACTGATTTTACAGGTGGAAGGAGAGACTGTTAGGATCGCTCTATAGAATGGATTGTCTGTGTTGATCAATGTAGCCTATGTTTTGAAACTTCTGAACATGCTTCTTGCCTGAGGGAAAGTTTGGTATGAGTGGCAGAACCATTCTGCAGAAACATATGTACATTTAAATTCTGGTTCACAAAACACACATTAGCTGTGACTTTGAGTAAGTTACTTGGCTTAATTAAACATAGGATTCCTTTCATCAATTAGGAGAAAAATCAGTTAACTGAAAGACTGTGGTTTATATTAAATAATATCATGTCAGCACACCATCAAAACCATGTAAATGATTTGTTTCACTTTCTTTTCCTTTCAAGGAGATAAGCAGTTCTATCATTCTTTGAGACAGTTTGTCTTCCTCAAAAAGTAAAAGTAACTGGGTATCAAAATTTCTTTTTGAACATTTTATTTTTATTTTATGTGTATGTTGCTTGTATGTGTATAAGTGCACTTGTGTTGTGCAATGTCTGGGAGGTGGAAAGAGGGTATCAATTCCCTAGAACTGGAATTACAGACAGTTATTAGCTGCCATGTGCATGCTGGGAACCAAATCCACATTGTCAGCAAGAGCAGCCAGTGCTCTTAACCACTGAACCATCTCTCCAGCCCCTCAAACATTCCTGTTGATTTCTATAAACACAAAGTCCATTTAAAGAGAATGCCTGGCAGAAGGCAAATTAATAATATATAAATAACTAAATATATTAAAGACCCAGATGAGTAGATGTGGATATAGATAGAAAAAACTCAGTATCAGAATGTTATAAAGATATCAGCCCCTCCCAAATCTGTAAGTTTAATTAATCCAACAAAATATTAGAATTTTTCAAGCCAGTTGCAAAATTGAATAGAAAAGCAAGTGGTCAAGAATGATCCCTATGTTCTTGAAGTGCAATGATGGTGTAGAATCTGGGTGCAGCCTGGTAATGACAAAGACCGAGTGGTCAGTGTGATGCTGGGAAGGACTCTGCATATGGAAACTCAGAGGTGACATTAGCATGCTGTTGAGACAATTAATGGCCATATTCAAATAAATGGAATTGGGAGCTACCCTCAAGGTAGATCAATGAAAGATATATGGTATATATGAATGTATAGAATTGTGTGTCTGCATATATGCATGTGTGTTTACACTGTAAGCACCTGTGTGTCTCAGATGTGTTATGAGGGAAGGGACGCATGTATATACATGTGTGTTTTCACTGTATGTACCTCTGTATCTTAGACCTGTAATGAGGGGGACTCTATTCTATCTATATTCTCGTGTGGTCATAAATTGTCTCAACATATTAGTGCTTAATTATAATGTAATATTATAATTATAATGTCTTATTGACCTTCATTGTATCATGTAAGTCCATCAAAATTATCTTTGAATATTTTATGCATATTAAAGAACTTACATAACAAAGTGTCTATGAAAACCATGTAATGCACTGCCCCCCCCCCACTAGCCATTTCTTTTGGATACCCCTTCAGGCCTTTAGCACTGTTTTCTATATTCTTGGCAGGGCTAGGGTTTTTTGTGCTTGTCAGTTTCCTGCCTTTCTGTATAAAGTTATCCCATATCTTTGAATTCTTAGTGCAGTATTTAGTGTTGCATGATTTTAAACTTTGTATTAAACTCTAAATACTTAAACTCTGCATTCTTCTGCATCTGCTTTATCTTTTTTTTTTTTTTTTCTGTCTTTTTGAGACAGGGTTTCCCTATAGCCCTACCTGGCCTGGAACTCACTCTGTAGACCAGACTGCCCTTGAACTCACAGAAATCAGCCTGCCTTTGCCTCCCAAGTACTGGGATTAAAGGCGTATGCCACCATGCCTGGCTTAAAGATGGTTCTTAGCCACCATGTGGGTGCTGGGAATCGAATCCGGGTCCTCTTCAAGAGCAGTCTGTGCTCTTAACTGCTGAGCCATCTCTCCAACCCCTGCTTTGTTTATCTTAAGTGGCTTATGAGACTTGTGCACACTGAAAAGTGAATCTGCTCTTTTGTTTTCACCTTAATGTAGTGATGCCTGTGTCCTTCAGCCAAAGTTACTTGTCTGTTGACTGTTGCTAGGTCTTTAGGTTAGTTCCAGTGTGAGATGTTCCAAATACCTCTTGTAATTCTGGGTCCTGCATAGCAGAACTGCCTCAAAGTACACATGTCTTTAAAAATGAATTACTGTGTGGCACACAATTTTAAATGTTACCAAATAAGAACGAAGTAAAAATGAAACTCATTTACTTTGTATGTTAACTGAAAATTTTTAAATAAATATCACTGCATAATTCCAAATTGTTTTCTAAAATAGTATAGCACTATTTATAGCACAGGTAGAGTGTCCACAGCTTTGACCCATGGCTTTGGGAATGCTTGGTTTTACGCTTCTAAAAAGGCATCTAATGGGTGCACATACAATTAAACTCCAAGGCTCAGTTTACCTTCTTGGAAAATTAATTAGTCTGAAAAGGTTTTTATTGCTTAGAGTATTTTTATTGCATCCATTGTGAACTCTCTCTCTCTCTCTCTCTCTCTCTCTCAATTTTTCACATTTTGCTTTTGGGTTTTTCAATATTGATTTGTACACATTCTCTAGCATTCTGTCCACCCCCTCAGTGTCATCTGTGTGTTGACCCCTGCATGAAGAAACAGATCTCAATGCCATGGTACAGCAACAAATGTAAAATGAAACTGTTGAATCAAGCCAATCCTAAAGCTTGCTTCAGATATATAGATCTTCTTACTGTCTCAAATGCATAAATACTGAAGGTGGGGGTGGAAAAGTGGCTCAGCAGTTAAGAGTACCGGCTGCTCTTACAGAGGAGGTCCCAAGTTCAGTTTCCAGTCCCCACATGACAGCAAGTGACTCTCGGTAACACTAGTGTCAGGGGATCCAATGCCCTCTTGTGGGTTCCAAGGCATTGCATGACATGTGTGCATTTAACATGCATGCAGGCAAAACACTCATAACATAAAATAAAAAATAAATAAATTTAAAATAAGTAAATAAATACTGAAGAGACACATGTTTCTTAAATACTGAACACTTAACCATTAAACCAAACAAGAGAACCTAGCATGAAGCATACTCAAAAAACAAGGGCAGAAAAAAACAATTTCATGGCAAGAATCAGGAGTGGAGAAAAGACTCAAGAATTAGCCAAAAACCCTCCTGAACAGAACGTCTGGAAGAATCCAGGGTACCATGTGGGATAGGAGGCAACTGCAGATACATGAGTGATGACCAACCAGAACTCTTCACATTGCTAACATGAGGGGAGTGCTCCCAGAAAGGCTGAGCTTGGGTTTCCTACTATCTGGAGGACTGGGGGAAATAAAACAATATTTCAAAACAATAAAGCAGGCCATTTCCTGAGGCAGGGGAAATAGCCTCATCAGGAAAGTGTTTACCATGCAAGCTCAGTACCTGAATTAGATCTCTGGAAACCATGTAATAAAAAAGCTGGGTATGCAGGCACCAGCTTGAAATTTCAGCACTGGGGAAGTTGAGACCTGTGGATCCCTGGGGCTTGCTGTCCAGACAGTCTTTTTGATTCAGTGAGCTGCAGGCCAGTGAGAGACCTTGTCTCAAGAAAATGAGGTGGACAGCATCTTGAAGAATGACATACATGGTTGATCGCTGGCCTCCACGGGCATGCATACACAGGTGCATGTGTATACAAACACACACACACACACACACACACACACACGCACGCACATGCACATACACAAGCAGTGTTCTTTCTTGCAAATCTGCAATTACAGACACAAGACACACAATTCAAATCTGAAACATAGACAAAGGCTTTACACAGAAGTTTCCAAAGGAGGCCACGTCCATATGGAAAGCTTTCATGATCAGAGTGTTAGATGACACTATGATCGTGTTGATTCATAAGGTACCTTAGCATATTAAAGCTATGTGATGAATCTTTCCCGGTGTGCCTTTGAACAAGGAACACATTCTGGAAAGGAAGAGCAGTCACAAGCTGAGAAGCTGAGATTACACCCAACACTATTTTCAAAAGCAATCTAATTAGCCTGTCTTCAGGAATGCCCATCCCCCAACTCTACACAGAGTGAAACCCTCTTGTCTCTGGCCTGTGGCCTCAGTGAGCAAGACTCTTCCATCTTCTAGTGGATCAATGGCCTCCTTTCAGGTCCAACTTACCCTAAAATGAAGTTAGACATTCTTTGAATTTGAGTGTTTGTCAGAAAATGCTCAGAAAGTAACCTGGAACAAGAGCCCCTCCACTCCAAACTTTTTTAATTTTTTTTTTTAATTTTTTTTATTTTTGAGATAGGGTCTCCCTTTTAGTCCCAGCTGGCCCGGAGCTCGCTATGTAGACCAGGCTGGCCTTGTACTCAGAGAGATCCACCTGCCTCTGCCTCTCAGGTGCTGGGATTAAAGGTGTGCACCACCATGCCTGGCCCAATCCCTTTTAAAACATCTGTGTTTGCATTGACTGTTTCCTTCAAAGACTGGAAATCAGACAGAGAAGACTGGGACCAGCATTTTTAAAAATAATGTCAGAATAATATCAGAAGGTAGAATAAGTGCAGACTGGAAACTGGCTGACATTCTTCTACTGGTTGAAGAGGACTGGGCTACAGAAATAGCTTTCACTCTTGTCCCACTCGAGCTTCTGGAATTGCTTACTTGTGGGGTCCTGATAGGAAATGACGAGAAAGGAGGGAGGAGGCTGATCAGAGATGAGGCAGAGCACACTGAGCCACTGGGAGGGCTTGGGGACAAACTCAAGATAGCCCCAGTCTCGCTCTTGCCACGCTGTTGACAGATTTGAGAGAACTGCTCTAACCCTTCTTGGCAGGGCAAGCACATTTACAAGTGGGTAAAACAGAATTTATAAATTCTTAAAATTTTAGTTAGAATAGGTTCAGAATTAGGATAGAAAACTTGCATATTCATACATATGGAGAGGAGAGAGAGAGAGAGAAAGAAATTATCTATCAATAATTTGAAGGTTTTCATTATTCAGAGATTATAAGTGAGCAAAATGCCCTTGAACTGACCACACAGAAATACTGAAATATTAACTGTGTCTACTTTGGATGTTGGGGTAATGGTCTTTTTCTTTCTTTTACCTTTATGTATGCTCTAATATTTCTGTGATGGATTGAGCCCTCACCCTGAGCCATGTAACAGGTCATCACTGAACAAATCACCTAGGAAATAGCCAGAGACTTAGCAACAAACTTCCAGAAAGCATGCAGAGATGGCAAAGCGGACATGTGTATGTGATAGGAGATGAACTGCTAGACATGTCATTTCATCATGGAAGTACAGTAGCATTTACCTGCTGCACTTATTAAGACTGGATATTCACATTGCTGAAAACTCTTTTGAACAAAAATTACATGAAAACATCATGTAATTTTTGTTCAAATCTTAGCATTTCATTTTTAGGATAATATTCCCAAATCTGATAAAGCTTAACAAATATCAATAGCCTAAGGTTCCTAAATGTATTTCAATATTGTGTCATATCATGTCATATTATGTCATGTCAACTGTTTACATAAGAAGTATATAAAATAGCTGGTTAACTTGCTAACTTTAAGTACTGAAAACCCTCTATCTTGGAGGGTGTCTTATGGCATTTAAGATCTACCACTGACATATACCACTAGCCCGTTAACCTCTAATAATTTGACAAAAAGGTTATTTCAGTTTAATTTTTATCTTCTTTGACTATAGGAAGATTATATCTTTTCTGGAAAGTTAGTTACCATATTTATTGTTTGTGAGTTATTCCTCTCAAATCTATGTTCTATTCATGTTTGGGGATTTTTTTCCACATATGTTGTTTATGCATATATATCATATATATCATATACATATAGTATATAAGTATGTATGTGTTGTATATACATAGTATATATACACATATGTGTCATTAAGGTTACTAAGCTTTTCTCTAATATTTACTGAAAATATTTTTCTGGCTTGTGTGCTAATTCTTTTTTAAATTTACTATTATTTATTTATTATTTATTTTTTTTATTTATATATTTTCTTAATTTAATAGCAAATGTTTGATATAGTCACCTTTTTTTAAATTAACATTACAATATATATCAAGAACATTAGCAGACTATGTTTGATATAGAAATACTATCTTTGGAAAATTATTTATATGTGTATGAGTGTTTTACTTGCATGTGTCTAAGCCCATGATATGCATGTCAAGCCACAGAGGCCAGAAGGTGTTGGATCCCTAGAATTGGAGTTACAGATGGTTGTTAGCTGACATGTAGGTGCTGGGAACCAAATCCAGGTCCTCTGCAAGAAGAAACAGTGCTCTTAACTCCAGAGCTATCACTCCAGCCCCTTATGTGTTAATTTTGCATATAATAAATTTTACCTGATTTCTTTTCCTATTTCTTCTTTGCTTTTAAGCTTTCAAAGTTCTTCCCTATTCAGAAATCTAATAAATATTCACTAAATTTCCTTAGAGTTTTTATGACTACTTCCATTTAAATTCTAATCCATGTAGACTTTTATTTTCTTCAGTGATATGAGATGAAAATATGATTTGATGTTTCCCCAGATATCTAATTTTTTCAACATTCTTTTTTTCTGGCAATATCTTAGTTATCTAGCATATTAAATCATTCTCTATACCAGGTTCTATTTCTTTTATAAGAGAGGAAAATGCCATCTTTTAAGTTTAGAAAAGTAATGAAAGTCTTGTTACTGAACAGATTATAAGTGAAGGCTTTGGACAGTTTGAAATGGGCTCTCCTCACACTCACCCTCGTGCTATGTGGAGACTATTCCATCTACCCAGGGCCTAAAGCCACGTGTGGCCGGTGGTTGATTCCCATTTTCCCTGAGCTTTCTCGCTCATTCTTCCTCTCAATGCAGTGGCCCACCACAGTAAGAGGGGGCTTCATCCCCCTGTCACCCGAATGCTTAGACTTTCCAGCACATAAAAAGCAACTCAGGCAGTCCCAAATGCAGTCTGTTGGTAGCTGGGCATCCTGAGCTGAGAAGTTTTTTTTTTTTTTTTAATATTTATTTGTTTTTGTATGTGTATGAATGTACTGTCTGCATGTAGGTTTGTGCACCCGTGTTGTGCAATGCTGTGGAGGTCAGAAGAGGGTCTCGGATTCCCCTGGAACTGGAGTCCCTCTCCTGGAATTGGAGTTACAGACGGTTCTTAGCCGCCATGTGGGTGGTGGGCATTGAACCTGGGTCCTATGCAAGAGCAGTCGGTACTCTTAACTGCAAGGCCATCTCTCCAGCCCCATGAGCTCAGAAGTTTAAGAAGGCATCTGATGACAGAGATGAAGAGAACAGCAGAATGGACTTCTATGCCATCCTAGTGGGAGAAATACAACATCCCATGTTTCTGTCATTCTGTAGCATTAAGGAGGGAAAGCTATTCATGATTCCAATGCAGTCATAATGGAAGAACACTGGCTTCAAAGGTGGAAGCCTGAGGCTCCCATTCTGTTTTGTCTTGACTGACCCTGGGGAAGTCTGTGAACTCCATAGTGGAATCTTCGGCCTCTCATCTGTAAAACCAAGGAGCCTGACAGTTGGAGGATACATTTTGAATTCTCAATTGGACAGGAACATTTAGTTTGTTTTGACTTGTGTTTCAATTTTCCAATGCAATGGTACCCTCTGTTTCTAGAAGCCCTTACTGTGGCCATACACACCTGTGATTTTACCAGGGCCTCAAAGTCAGTCTAACTGATTTCTAAAGTGTCTCTCCACTCTATTAATGCATCTAGTGTCTAGACACATTATAATAGATCTAGCAAAACCACACCATTCCTATTTTCAAAATATGCCCAAAGTTGGCCTAGTTCTTGCTATCATCCCCACTGTTGCTACCCTGCTCCCAACTCTGAGGATGGCTGTAACAGTTTCTGAGTGGGCCACCAGCCTTTCACTCTATCCACTGTGCAGCTCTTTCCCAGTAGACGCAGCAGTGTGGTCCTTTAAAAGCATACAGAGGGCTGCCACTCAAACATCACTTCATCAGAGCCAGCTTCTTGGACCGCCCCACTTAAACGGCAGTGCCTTTTCCCACACTCCTGATCATACATGCTCAGCTCCATCTACAAACAGAACAGTCCCCTTGTCTATGGTGGGTCATGTTCTTCTATAGTGTGGTTTCATGTTGTTGTGTTTGTGTTTGGGACAAAGTGTAAGACCTCAGAGGACAGGCCTTTCTGTCAATTTTAGGAGGAGCTATAAGAGTCTTACTACTCAGATGCAAGCCTGGAAGAATACAGACTCAATAAATAACTGTGGGTAATTATGAATGCATGAGTAATTTTTATATCTATTCTACAACAATTTCTTTTCTGGTTCTCAGAAGTTATATCACCAAATCATTTGACATTTCACAATGGGGATGAGATGTTCATACATAAGCTTCCCTCCCCAGCAAACCATACCTCTCGGGGCCTGCAACACTCTCAGCCAGAACTGAGGAGACTTTTATATGATAAGCATAAAGGTAACCCACAGATATAAGTTCAAACAGGAGACAGACTTCTTTGCTACGGCATAAGGAAGGAAGAAATGTGAGAGTCAATTTCTAAAACACACGTAGCAGCCAAGCCCCAAATGCAGACTTGGAGCTCATATGAAATAGGTCAGGGGTACATGGTATTCTCTATGTTCTGTGAGCCCTTCACCCAAGGGGCCATCCCCAGGCCTGTTTGCTGAATTTAAATGTACTGACAAGAAGACCTTTCATTTCTCAAGAGTAATACATTCTCTTTCAAAGAACAGGAAAGGTCAAACTCCCCCAAACGCGGAGCCACTCGCAACAGCTTTTGGATAAATCTCTTTCAAGTGTGAATTGAATGAGGACATATGCCTCTTCTAAAGGTGATGGGTCTCATAGAGACTAGACATGCTCATTTGCACCTGAAGCTTTGAGCCTCCCAAGTTCCCACACCACACACCCAGCCTGGCATCACCCGAAGGGAACTCAATTCTGGACACAGACTTTTAGATTTACAGACCAAAGTCATCTTAAAATAAAGAGGTAGAGAGAGATGAGAGGGACTGTAATATCATTAGTTACTTTCCATTTTGTGAGGTAAATATACCCATTGGCAGGATTTAAGTAATAGGAGAAAATACAGGAGGATAATCACAAAATAAATTTAATCATTTTAACTTTGTGAACTTCTCGTTTTATTATATGTCAGAGAAATTTTCTCAAGAGCCAGTATTTGTGAGTTTTGATGCTGATATCCCTGAATCTATTATCTAGAATGACACAGTCTCGCCATAAGTCTCCTTGGGGAACATGGATGTGCTTCCTACAAGATAGTTCACATTATAGCACAAAAGAAGAACTCATTCTCATTGGGTGTGTGCCACACATACATTCTGGTCGCTCCTCCAGCTTTGGGAAAGAAGGGAGATCCATCAGCAAGGTCCTGGGTTTTAGAGTACGTCTTCACAGCGACAGCCCCTGCTCAGCATCTTCAGAGAACTAGACACTGGCTTTCCTTTTTTTTCACTCTTAGAATCCTTCAACAGTTTTTGCTGATCAGTAAATCACACTTGGCAAGTGACAAAATGTGTCTGGCCTTATCCTAAAAGAGCCACGGAGACCAGTCAATTTCATGATAACTGGGTGACTCCCAAACAAAACCTGAAAGCAGATGGTAGCAACTAGAGGCACAGAAACTAAATATGAAGCCAGAATAGCTGTGTCAGGCTGGAAGGGACACCGAGATAAAAGCAACAAGGCTGGAGAGATGATCTGTGAGTATAGTGCTTGCCTTGCAAGCACAAGGACCCAGGTTCGAGCCCTAGAACCTACATAAAAAAAACTAAAATAAAGCCAGGAGTGGTAGCACATGCATTTAATCCCAGTGCTAAGCAGAAGGATCTCTGTGAGTTCAAAGCCAGCCTGGTCCATACAGTTATAGGCCAGGTGGGGCTAGAGGGAGACCCTGTCTCAAAAAGACAAAAAAATAATAAAATAAAATAAAATAAAAGCATTGTGTGGTGGCAGGCTTATAGTCCCAGACCTAGAAGGTAGAATTCAGAATTCAGATTTAATTAGATAACTGGTGCTCAATGGCAGACCAACCTGCCTTCTTTGGCAAGCTCCAGGCTATTATTGAAAGAACCATGGAGAGAAGAAAAGAAGGAAGGAAGGAAGGAAGGAAGGAAGGAAGGAAGGAAGGAAGGAGATAACACCCAAAGAATTACATCTGAGGGATGTCTTCTGGTTTCTACATACAAGTTCATACACATGTGCACCCTTACCACATGAACATGCATGCACATACACAAAGATAACAGTACATATATTACACACACACACACACACACACACACACACACACACACACACTCACACACACGCTTTAGCTGCCTGTAACTAAAAACTGTGCCATTTATCTAAGACTCCAAATTTTTCACCTTTCTTGAAAGATCTGGTAACAAAGCACCCTTATTGTAGGTGGCCACCAACAATGGCAGCTATGTCCCTGAACAGGATGTCTTCCCTGGGGGGATCAGAGCATCTCCTGCTGGCATGTGTAAGCATCCAATGTTGGTTTATATGCTACTCAACTCCTAAACAGACTGGCAGACACTTTAAAAAGATCAAAAGCAAAGAGAAGGGGAGAGGGAGAATAGATGGTCAGGCCCCAAGATGTGCACTGCACAATCCACACACTTTGCTGAGGTGGGCTCCAAATTTGTTTCTGGGATTCTTTACAGCTGAGTGGAGCTTATGGCCTACGACTGAAACAGAGTTAGCTTTCCATCTCTTAATAAGCTACAATCTTACTGCAGTAAGAACAGTAAATCCCATGAAATAATTAAACGTGAACCAGAGCTATCCAAAACACGTCAAGAAGCAGTGTGTGTGGTCTGCCCAGAGACTGGAATGGTCCCTGGAGGAGCATCAAAGAGTGACACAGAGGATGTTAAAATAGAGAAGTCTGTGGAACAGCTGTCACCTGGGCATTCTATTTAGGCAGAGCCCCCAGACCACAGAAAGGAAAACAGAATTGTGTCAAAACAGAAAGGGAAAGGATATCAAATCCATTATTTGATTAGGTAACACCTAATGTCTAGCACATCTACTGCTCTCTGTCCTACGACCGTCCTCTTTGCTGAACCAAATAGCTGAAACAAATTAAAGGAAGAAGGGTTTGTTTTAGATAGTGGCTTAAGAGGACACAGTCCAACATGGTGAGGACAGCGTGACAGAGTTCATGCAGGAAGGGGGGCAAGTCTACTATTCCCTGAGTCAAAGCAGACCAGGAAGCAGAAAGCAGGGAACACTGGTTTTCATCTGGGTTTCTCCTTTCTCCTTTTTATTCAGTTTCGGCCCCTAGACCATGAGGTGGTTCTATCCACATTCAAAGTGGGTCTTTCCTCCTCAGTAAAACTTTCACCGACACTCCCAGAGGTGTATCTCCTACATGACTCCAAATCAAGTTGAATTGAAGATTAATCATCAAACTTCCTCAAGTATTTATTTTGTTTGGATTGTTGAACAACTGTTACAGGAATTCTATGGTGATTAAAAGTTGGTAGCAATCCATAAGACATAGGAGTAGAAAAGACTTTCTAAATCAAACAGCAGCCACACAGGAAATAAGGTCAACAGCTGACAAGTGGAACCTCATGAAACTCAAAAGCTTCTGTACAGTGAAAGAAATAATCAAGGAACTGAAGAGAAAGCCCACAGAGTCAGTGGAAACCTTCACCAGTGATATACATCTTACAGAGCATTAACATCCAGAATATATAAACTACTCAAAAAACAAAGAATAAGAATACAAATGACTGACTCACTCAAAAGATGGAGTAAAGAGCTGAAAAGAGACTTCACCAGTGAGAAAGTAAAGATGGCTGAAAAACTTCTTTAAAAGTAATTCAACATCATTAATAATTAAGGACATGCAAAATTAAAACCACTATCAGATATCATCTCACTCCGATAAGACTGGCTAAGATCAAAAAAACAAAAGACACCAAATGCTGGAGAGGTTGTGGAGAAAGCGGAACAGTCATCCACTGCTGGTAGGAATGTAAACTCATACAATCACTGTGGAAAGCAGTGTGGAGAACCCTTAAAAGACTCAAAATGAGTTTACCACCTGACCTAGTCATACCACTCCTGGGTATATACCCACAAGACTCATCCTACCACAGAGATACATGTACAACCATGTTAATTGCAGCTCTCTTCACAATAGCCAAGAGCGGGAACCAATCCAAATGCCCCTCAACTGATGAGTGGATAACAAAATTGTAGTACATCTATCTACACAATAGAGTTCTATGCAGCGGTAAAGAAAGATGAGATCATGAATTTGCAGGCAAATGGATGCAACTAGAAGACATTACGCTAAGTGAAGTAACACAGTCCCCAAAAAATAAACGGGAAATGGTTTCCCTCATTTGTGGATGGTAGTACTAAATCCCCCAATTGAAAGACAAGCTGAGCAACATTATTATATTTCTTTCTATCTGAAAGCAACTGTGATGTTATAATGTGAATCTCTTAATGAGCCCTAGAATTAACTTACCACTTACCTTCAGACATGGTAATTAATGTATATGGGTGGAAGGTACGTATTCATATTTTTTTATTTTTTTTTATTTTTTTAAATTTTATTTATTTTTATATGTGTATGAATGTACTATCTGCATGTAGGTCTGTGCACCCGTGTTGTGCAATGCTGCAGAGGTCAGAAAAGGGTCTCAGATTCCCCTGGAACTGGAGTTCTCCTGGAATTGGAGTTTCAGATGGTTCTCGGCCACCATGTGGGTGCTGGGGATCGAACCCGGGTCCTCTGCAAGAGCAGTTGGTGCTCTTAACCGCTAGGCTATCTCTCCAGCCCCCATATTCATATTTTAGAGTAATATAAAATTAAAGGGATAAAATGTGAACTCCTAAACATATATCGAAGTTAACATACAGTTTATTCCTGGAGGACATAATTATGGTACACCTATGATGTTTATATAGGCACATTTTGGAGCAATACAATTGGGAGGGAATCACAACATAAGGACTGGGTCAAAGAATGGACTGATACAGTTAAATTCTGCCCAAAACAATAAACCTTTGCTGAGAAAAACTTTAAAAAGACTGAGAGAAATATTGAGGACATGTATGACAGAATGCATGAACTGGGGTGGGGTGGGGGAAGGGAAAGGGGAATATGTCTAAATTGAATTGAAAATGATGTCTGAAATACACAAAACATCAATAAAAGTATATTAAAAAACTGAAATGTCTGTTAGAGTGCAATACACTGATGTCCAGAGGACATCTGTTTTTGACTTTGAGATCCAATTTTTCTTTCTATTTTCTAATTGGTATCACTTGCACATGGCTGGCCTCAGTTGTTTTGTGAGGGTACTGAAGAGAAAGACTGGCTGTTTCTAGGCAGGTCTCAGAAGGCAAAGGGCCCCTCTCACAATGGCCATTTGTCCCACTGGATGCTGTGCTCAGTGCAGTGGACTGCTTTTACATTCTCTTTTTCCTAAATCTATATCACGTATCATTAAGACAAATTGTAGCAAGTGCTCAAGAATACTGCCCTTATTTCTGGATGTCACTGCTATGGAGTTTTATGTGGCCTGAGTGAAATTAATGGCTAAACACATTTGGCAAAACAAAACAAATCTTGAATTAACAAACCGCACCACTACACCACTTCTTGGTTTATTAGAGGAGAAAGATATATTTTATGCATTTTCTCAGTTCAATATCTTACGTGTATCAAAATGAGGAACAAAGAGCTCATCACATCAATAATGGAATTGCAAGCAGCCATGGGGATAGGGCTACAATTTTCTTTCTTACATAAATGGATATCTGTGAGTTCTATGGGGAATAGACTCTTTCCAGATGAATCAATTAAAAAATTATAAAGCATTTTGGTGGCTGAGGCAGATGGATTTGAGAAGGCCTCATCCTCCCTCTTCTCTACATGGAATGTAGAAAGTGCAAATCTTTTCTCAAGAGCTATCGACTGCACTCTCCTATCAAAGTAGCCACAATCATTATGAGACACCACCACCAGCATTTTTGCAAGGAGTCCCAACTAGGGAGGATTTACAGAATATTGGCCCCTTTTGATTCATAAAGAGCTGATTTTAAAGCCGGAGTCTTGGCTGCCAAGAATTCATTTCATTTGCACACAGAGAGTAAAGCCATTTCTTGGGCTTCTGACCATTAGCAATTTTTGCAAAGGTGATAATTGAGAAAATAGTCTACATTTTTTGAACAATGTGCATTTTTTTCAAACTTGGCATGGTGGCTCATGCCTGTAATCTCACCACTCATAGGTTTGAGGCAGGAGAATTGAGGTGAGTTATGGGTTTGTCTGGGCTATAGAGTCTGACTCTGTTAAAAGAAAAAAAATCTACAAGAAGTATTTTTTTTCAAATGTAAAATTATGAAAATCTGATTCTTCAGCCTCCGGTATTAACCAATTTTTCCTTCAAAATTTTCTGTTTCATTGTCAAGTGGGCCCCCAAGGTAGAAAAAAAAAAACACAGTGAGACTGGTTTTAGGTACAGCTCTCTGAGACAGGGAGGGAAAAGGCAGAATAGATGTACAGTGAGGGGCGCAGCCCTGTACCATCCATCTTTGCACAGGTATAGGCAGGGTGAAAAGGAAGGTGGCAGAAGAAGACCTAGCCAGAGTTTCAGTGAAGCAGGCTGATGACCAAGTTCAGAGAGGTCTCTAGGAGCTGGAAGGAGGGGGCAAGAAATGGTCATGGGGAATTTAGGATCTGAGTCCCTAATCGGAGCCTTTAGGCAGGAAACCGGGGGTCAGAGACCTGCATTCAGGATGTGGAAAAGAGATCCCAGCTCAGGCTCTGGCTGCCCTGATTCCCCGCCTTGCTGAGCTGGAACGAGAGCCAGCTCTTGAGACAAGACCCGGGATGTGGCCAAGGTCGGGAAGCAGCTGTAACAGAAAGACAGTGTGTTGATACTGCCAGCCCCAGCCAAGCTCTCTCCCCATCCATCAAGCTGTCTCTTAAAAAGACCTGAGCAGAGCCTTGCGTGGGACACAACTCAAACATATTCCTCCATGGGTCAGTGCAGGCTGATGCTGCGGAGGAACTGAGACCAGCTGTAGAACCTAACACAGGACCACAGAGGCCGACTGCAAATGAAAGGTCAATTACTTCCCAACTTCCTATATTGTTTATGCCCTATGAATTTGGAGAACACGGGGGCCCGTGCCCTCACAGGGAGAGTGACAGCAGAGATTTATATGGGTGGCTAAAAATCAAAGTGGACCAGATGGCTGAAAAGTATAGAAAGCACCCACTTTGCCAATTGCTAGATGATGTGGTGGAGCAGCATCTGCTTTTTATTCCCAGATAACCATCAGGCTCTGGGAGGGCTTGCCTTGTATGCAGGAAACTCTATCAGCTGCCTTAGAAGCTTGTGTTCCACCTTTGATGAGAAGAAGGGCATCTGGATCAAGCCAGGTACACATGGAATTTGGTCCCCAACACAGAAGTTCCAGGGTTTTCTTCCTTAAGACAACTTCCTTTGAGACCCACTGTCCTAATAGAGCAAGGGTGCAAATCCTGGCAGTAAGAACTGGAACGTGTCCACAGACCTGCTTGATAGAGTCCTTATGCTGAAGAAGACTGTGCTGGGAGATAAAGCCCAGGGCTCTCAGGAAAGGAACAAACTGTTAGTCCTCTACCTTCTTTACCTGCTCTGTTTATCTTTGTGTTGGCTGCAGTTAGGAAAGAGTTGGACCAAGAAACATGGGGCATGGAATTTCCACCTGGGATCCTCAGCCATCTGCCTGACAGACTGCAGATTCCCTGAGAATGACTAGACCCACTACACTGAAGTCTTTGGATATGGTGGAGGGGGTGGACACAAAACCCATTCCCACACGTAGTGTAGGCAATGTCACATACGGCACAAGTGAGGAATCCCAACATAGTTACTAAAAAATACTCTATCCTAGCTCTGAGCTCGAGGCAGGTACTTACCTCCTTATTTTGTACATAAAGAAGGCCACACAGTCAGTCAGCAGCAGAGCCAGTATCCTTCCCAAGTCTGCCTAAGTCTCTAATTCCTGCCCTTACAGGCTGGAATGTATTAGTGAAAGATGACTGGAGCCCAGATTGAGAACAGTCTGTCTACTCTTTAATCTTCTTGGGCTTTAATTTTGATACAAAGTATATCTGGTAAGAAACCAAGAGGAGATCTGCTTTCATTTAGTG
Source organism: Rhizomys pruinosus (assembly GCA_009823505.1). NCBI lineage: Eukaryota > Metazoa > Chordata > Mammalia > Rodentia > Spalacidae > Rhizomys > Rhizomys pruinosus. Next base: position 2,304,384 of record VZQC01014308.1, read on the forward strand.
TTCATTTCTATCCAACAGCCTATCCACTTACATTCCAGTATCAACACAGGGGAGACAGGAAGCACACTGAAAAGCACAAGCCGTGGTGTACACCAAAGTGAAATGTTACAGCTGAATTTCAGAGCCTTGATTTTGAGTGGTTAGCAAAGCTGAGCTATTATTCCAGAACACACTTAGGACATGGTACTCTGCCAGGAGTGCCATCCCCAAAGACCATTGTCAAAAGTGATCTCAATGGACAGAACAGCCATAGTCAGTCTCAAGGCACTGAACTACATTCCCCATCAAATTGTACCCATACAACATGACTTTGTGAAGCGACCTTATCAATTTTTCTTGCTGTCACTCTAGTCAAATGATTTTATCTTTCCTTCCAAGACAGTTGTCACTATCAAATGTCACTGAAGTAAGTATTCCAGGAGCAAGACAGTACTGAGTCTTTCTGTTAGATTTCTGAATGGTATCTTGATGATCCTTAAGGAGTTAACTGCTTCCCATCATGTAGAATAGGTTACTTACATATCAGAATAGATTAATAGAGACTTTCTTAAACATACAACTGCATGAAAGAGAGAGAGAGAGAGAGAGAAAGAAAGAAAGAAAGAAAGAAAGAAAGAAAGAAAGAAAGAAAGAAAGAAAGAAAGAAAGAAAGAAAGAAAAGAAAGAAAAACATACACTCTGGAGCTTCAGTCAACAGTCCACCACTAATCAGATGGTTGTTTCAGGGCCAAACAAGGATGGCCCATCTTGTTTTAATCACCTCTCACAGTATCTATGGCTTCCATTTCAAAGAGCCTTAATGAACATCTATTAAGTCAAAAACATAAAATGATATTTGAATGCGTCAGTAGTTATTCTAACATCACAAAACTAGGATCTTCTCTGGATAAAACCAGGTTTTGGTTTGGATTCTCGGGGGTCCTGACACATGGCCCCATCTCCTACTGAGCCACTCTGCTGGAAGCTATTCCATCTACCATCCCAAAGGATGGGTTTAATAAGCAATTCCTGCAAGATGCTTTGAGCAACTCACAGAAAGAGGCATTGGAAGTGCAAATTATTATTTTTATAGGAGGTATTATAGAGCAGGGCAGCAGTTACTACAATTACTATTCAGAGAAGAAGCTCCATAAGAGCACGAAGCAGACGTGCTTGGTGAACTGAAGTAACTGAAGTGTTTCCATGGGTCTTAAAGGTTTAAACTAATGACACCTACATGGTGACTAGAGATAATATAATGGCTGTAACATAGAGTGATAGGCAGGTTCATTACTACAAATGAATCCAAAGAAGTACAGAGAGAAATGGAAACTGCTACTATTATGCAGATGGGGCTGCCTAGAGCTAACCCCAACTTCTTCCTGATACCTTCACTACTTGTTCTAAGTAATCGGATTTTAGGGTCTTTCCGATTTGCCAAGAAGCTTTCTCATCTATAAAATGAAGAAACTGTGGCATTTTCTAGCCTCAGAAGTGTACACTGGCTTTTGTAGTTTCTACAAATAACAACAGTGAGCATGTTATCAAACTGACACAACCTACTCTTATCTCTGTGCTTCAGCCACCCCATGGCAGTAGCCGCCTTGGCTATGATTTGTCTGCCCAGTGCCTCTCAGTGGCTGTTTTAGCTCAAAGCTCTTCCTGCATTGACCAGATGTCATTTCTTCCCAGAACTTATTCAGCCACAAGAGCTCATCAACAGATAAAGATGCAGAAAAAAGAAGAGTACTTTCTATGCCCAGCAGAAGGCTGACCCTGACCTAGGTAATGAGTGATTCTAATTCATCAGAAACACTGTGTCAACTTCCAGGGTCAAACACCAGGGAAATATGGGGTTCCCCGGGGTGAATATGTTCCCCTAATAAATTGCTAAAAACAATGCAACATTGGAGCTGGGAAAATAAATCAATTCTGGCATTATGGGAAATGAATATTTTGTCACCTTCCTAGAACTTCAATGCTGTCTATTGTCTTAGGATTTTCCAGTCAGTATCCATTGATAAAACAGTAACAATAAAAATGTGAGACTGAAGAGACAAGATAGCTCAGCAATTGAAAGCTCTGGCTGCTCTTGCAGAGGACCCCGATTCAATTTCAAGAACTCACATAGTGGCTAACAACCATCTGTAACTCCAGTTCGATGGGATCTGATGCCCTCTTTGAACATCCATGGGTATTGCACAATACGGGTACACTTACATACATGCAGGTAATACATTCATACAAATAAATAAAATAATAAAATATTTAAAAAGGGCCCAAACAACTGATGAAGTACCCAAACCAAGTGAAGAGTAACTAGAAAAATTTTAGTATAACCAAATGTACCATGTAACCATTAAAACACTGGTGCACGGTTGGCTGGGAAGATGGCTCAGTGGGGAAAAACACTTGTGTGAGGGCCTAAGTTTGATCCCAGATTCAGGTAAGCCTGGATCAGTCAGTAGTACACGTCTATAATCCAAGACTTCTACAGTGAAATGGGAGGTGGAGACAGGAAATCCCCAGAAGTTGGAGAGCCAGGTAGCCTGGAATATAGAGCAGGAAACAACAAAGAAACTCTCTTAGACAAGGTGAAAGGCGAAGAGCAATACATGAAGTTGTCCTGTGATCTCCACACATGTGCCATAGCATGGGCATATCTATACTCATACACGTAAGCATACATCTCACACACACACAGCAATGGCGCTCACACAGCGACGTGCCAAACAGCATGATTATCTAAAGTCAATTTTTGTTTAAAAAGGAGTTTAAGGATAGAATCCACTGGTAGAGCATTTGACCTGCATACAAAGGTCTTGGGTCAAATCCCTAGCATGAGGGGAGGGCCAGACATACAATTCATCAATAGGGGAAATACTGCACAAAGGACTCAGGATAACAGTGAGCTAGGAAAAATAAGCTCAAACTCCACTGTGCATTGCATCAAGAAGATAATACTGATTATACAGCAAATATACATTGACTACTTAAAGATTTTTAAGCAGTTAGAATTAGAATGTAAGTATTCTTTTTTTAATTTACTTATTTATATATTTTTTAATCAAATCGAGACCCATGTCCCCCCCACATCCCCCCACCACCACCAGAGCTCATGCATTCTGCCAAACATGCTTTATCTCTTTCTCAATATTCTCCATGTGGAAGTGTGACTGTTTTGAGCAGAAGTTTACTGTTTCAGTCAGTTCTTTGATGGCAGTCCTTTCTGTTGCTGTTGTTGTTGTTGTTGTTGTTGTGTGTGTTGTTTCCAATATGCATCACTCCAACTGCTTTGGACAAAGCTCAAGGGGCCATGCGCGGGCTGGAGAGATGGCCTAGCGGTTAAGAGCGCCGACCCGCGTCTTAGAAGAGGACGCCGTTCATCCCCAGCACCCACATGGCGGCCAAGAACCATCTGAAACTCAATTCCAGGAGAACTCCAGTTCCAGGGGAATCTGACGCCCTCTTCTGACCTCCGCGGCACTGCACGACGGGTGCACAAGACCTGCAATACAGACGTACATGATACACATAAAGAAATAAATAAAATTAAAAAAAAAAAAAGAGGGGCCATGCGCAAGAAATACTTACAACTAGGTAATTGGCACTAGCATCCACAGATGAGGGATACCATTCATCGTTTGTTTTTCTGGGACTGTGTTACTTCACTCAGCATGATGTCTTCTAGCTGCTCCAGCCATTTTCCTGAAAAGCTCATGATGTCATTCTTTCTTTACTGCTGCATAGAACTCCATGGTGTAGATGTACCACATTTTCTCTATCACTCATCAGTTGAGGGGATTTGGGTTGGTCCAGCTCCTTGCTATTGTGAAAGAGAGCTGAAATAAACATGGCCGTGCATGTATCTCTGTGGTGGCGTAAGTCTTGAGGGTACATGCCCAGGAGTGGTATGGCTGGGTCGGGTGGCAAGTTCATTCCAAGTCTTCCAAGGGTTCTCCACACTGCTTTCCATAGTGGCTGTACGAGTTTACATTCCCACCAGCAGTGGATGAGTGTTCCTCTTTCCCCACAACCTCTCCAGCACTTGGTATCATTTGTTTTCTTGATCCTAGCCAGTCTTATTGGAGTAAGATGATATCTTAAAGTGGTTTTGATTTGCATTTCCTTAATGATTAGTGATGTTGAACACTTCTTAAGGTGTTAGAATGTAAGTATTCTTACAAAACATGACAAAAGTGTAATGACACTTGTGGGAATTACCTTGATTTAGTCATTACTTGTTCTAGAATGAATTCTGTGGCTGCAATTAAACATTCTGACCAAAAGTACCTTGGGGAAGAAAGGGTTTATTTCATCTTATACTCCCAGCTCACAGTCTGTCATTGATGAAAGTCAGGGCAGGAACACAAGGCAGGAACCTGAAGTAGAAACCATGGAGGAATGTTGCTTGTTAGCTTGCTCTCTGAACCACTCACGGGCTCACACTCAGCCTTCTTACAGCCCAGAATCAACTACGTAGGGACAGTGCCACCCACAGTAGTGTGGGTCCTCCTGTATCAACTAATAATCAAGATGATGCACCATGAACACGCCCACAGGTCAATCTGATCAAGAAATTCTTCAATCAAGGTTTCTTCTTCCCAGGTGACACTGGGTTGTATCAGGTTGACAATTAAAGTTTACAAGGACATTACCCAATGCAGACAATTGTTGAAATATCACGTTGAACACATACATATAAATGATTTTACTTGTCAATTAAACAAACCTCTTAAACTATTTTTAATGTTTTCATCATATATTTTTTGTAAATGATATTGTATTAATAAGAATTCTGTCACATAATATACATTATATGCTGAGCTATTCCCTCACCACATCCCCTTTCCTTCCCATTCCCCACCCCTCACATTAACCTGGATGTATATTCATGGTATACTGTTAAATTTAAAAACAAAAACAAGAGTATTTTATTTTTTTAGAAAAAAGGACTTTTAAGAAACTAAGCCCAAGGGAATAAAAAAAGAGATGAATATATTAAATTTAACCGGATTCCTCACCTAATTAGCTTCAGGCCTGACCTGATTTATCTTCAAACTAAAATATCATTTCAGTGGAAAATGTGCCCTGTGATACACACATCAAGTTACCAAAAAAACATAGTTAAGGGAACAAGCTTTGAAGTCACATGACTCAGGTGCATATTTCCCCTCAGCAACTTCCTGTGACCTCCGTTTTCTCCAGCATAAGATGTAGATAATTAAGTTCCATCTGAAAGACTGATACACTGGTAGAATGAAGCAATGCAAGAAGAGCGCACAGCCAGTGTTGGCACGTAGCAATTGCTCAGTGAGTGGTGGCTATGTCTTTAACTATTATCTAATTGCCTTAGAGATCAGCCTTAACTAAAAACAGAAACCCTTCTGCAGTCTGACATTTAAAAGGCCACCACCACAAAGAGTACGCATAGGCTTCCAGGAAGGTACTTGTGAAAGTGTGGGCTGATGAATAAATGACATTTGATTTTCTATTCCAACATCTTTCCATTTCAACATTTTCTGATTAGGCAGACACATGGTGCTCTCAAGCTGCCCAGCTTCCCTCCCACATTTTCAAAGCAGAATTCTTCCAAATATGAAGCCTGATCCCAAAGCTTCTGGATCCACACAGTCACAAATCACCCACAGGTTTTTGTGCTGAAGGGCCTGGGCAGGTGGGATAATTAGCACAGCCCAGTTAGTTTATGCTTCAGCCAGAAGAGGAAAACAGAAAGAAGCAGGAAGAGGGAAGGAAGTCAAGGGGCCAGGCCTCATTTCTCACTCTGGAGAGCTGTCACAGGTTCTAGACTAACTATATAAAGAAGGAGGCTATCTTAAATATGGGAAGGTATTCTCAGACTTTGAGCCAATGCTGGCTACTCTGTAAACCAGAGGGAATAAACACAAGCTCATTAACTGAAGATGCTCTATCTCAAATTCAATTAAACTCAGCTGCAAGGTAGACAGTACTCAGCACTGGTCTTTATCCATCCAAGGTGTTATTTTCAATATGATACAAATCACAACACTTATTTCTCCTGTAGTTTTCCTCCTGGAAATCTATAAAATACTGGTACTTTAGAACTATTTCAAAGGAAGAATTGGTATCAAATTACGGGCTTATGCAAGACTAGGTTTCTGAAGAGCTTAATTTTCATTAGAGAATGATGATGGCCTGGTGGCAGCAGTGATAAGATGGCCATTTGCTGAGCAGTACCTAGGCGCCAGGCATTTTGTTAAGTGCTCTAACCAACCCTGCAAAGTGATGGATACTGTCAGGGGGATTGGGGACACAAAGGGGTCAAGTAACCATTTCCAGGCAGCTTTGCAGCTTGGATTTACATCTGGGCACCCTCTCCTTGTAGCCAGAAAATACACTACATCACTATCCAAGATCTCAAAGTCCTTGTCCTCTGTCTCCAGCACTTGGCTTCTTCATTACAAGTTCCCATGGCTGCAGCTGCCTCATTTTTTTGGAAGCACGTGGCAACCCAGAGAATTTCATTCTTATTCTTCTCACCCACATGCTTAATTTTTTCATCTTCTAAAAGAAATCATGGGCATTTCACCAGAGCGTCCTAATTCTGTATTCCTTCAGAATACAGAAAAGATGCATTCATCTTTTATTTTCCTGAATGAGGTTTGGTTTATAGCATATCAGATAGGAAAACAGGATTGCAAAGGCTGAGAGAATATAAATCTCCTCTTGGAAACAAAATGCTCTCAACACATTTTAAAGAGTATGGAGTTCTTTGATGCTCTTGATTCACTAGAAAATTTTGGAGGATGTAAATTGAGGGTCACAAGTCCATACAAAAAAAGAAAACTTGCTGGGTATTCTTTAAGTCTACTGCATAGCCTGGCCATTTCAATTTGTTCAGTTACATGAGCCTCTCTATGTGGTTACAGAGCATCCAAACCTTTCATCTGGGCTCACTGTATTTTCTTTTCTGTTTTAAGACAGAATCTTACTGTATAGTCCTGGATGGCCTGGAATTCACTTATGTAGACCAGCTGGGACTCGAACTCAACAGAGTTCTTCCTGCCTCTGCCTTCTGGCTGCTGGGATTAAAGGTGAGTACCACCACACCTAGTAACTATGTTTTTTATTTCTACTTTTGCAGGCAGAGAACAATCTCCTTGAGGAGAGAAGCCACATCCTACCCACCCATGCCCGGTAGGCCCAGCTCTCCCTCAGCACTATCTATAGGGACTCAAAATTTAATAAAGTCAGAGATCATTTCTTATTTAATCAAATTCCAAAGCTTTGAGGTTCTGGGATACAGTGCTTTCCCCAAACCGATTCATCTCAGAGGAGCCTTTATGGTACAATGAAACTGTTTTCTTTCCTGGGCCTAAGACCCTGAGGACCCTGACATCATCTTCTGGATTTAAACATACCTCTGCTAAACACTAAAGAAACAGGAGCCTGAAGAAGCAGGACTTGATGACAATGTTTAAAGATCAGCCAACTCAGAACAGATGTGCCGCACTGTTTAAGCTCAGTGGGGTTATCCCCAGAAAGTGCTTCATGAACAGCTGCTAAACAAATGCCCCCTTCACAAGAAAGATAACAGCTTACTTCATTTTATATGGGGATTTCCTTATCAAAATTGGAGATGGGGCTAGAGAGATGGCTCAGCAGTTGGGACCATTTGCTTCTCTTTCAGAGAACCAGACTCTGGTTTCCAGCACTCACACACTACAGATCACAACTGCCTGTAACTCCAGCTCCACAGGGTCTCACAGCCTCCTCTGGCCTGGGCAGGCATCTACATGCATCCACAGACCACAGGCACATACACATAAATAATCAAATTTAACATGTAGATAGGCTTGTATGAAAAGCACTTCCAATCATGGGAATAATTTAAAGTAACAACCAGCTCTATGATGAAACTGTCTGCGACCCAAAACCTGAACAGGCTCTTGAATATATGCATAGCCTTCCCACAGGATAGAAAGGCAGAGTTCAAAGTCACAGGAAGTTAGGCTGAGATTGCTCAGTGGTTAAATAATTTGCTGCAAACATGAAGACTGGGGTTTGGATCACCAAAAACCTAAATGCTGGTGGGTATGTGGTTCACCTGTAATTCCAGCCTCAGGAGTTGTAGACAAGGGAATCTCCACAGCAAGCTGGCTAGTCAGACTAGCATGGCAGATGATTCTTTTTTTTTTATTTCTCCATGTGTATGAATGTACTGTCTGCATGCAGGTTTGTGCACCCATGTCATGCAATGCCGCGGAGGTCAGAAGAGGGTGTCGGATTCCCCTGGAACTGGAGCTCTCCTGGAATTGGAGTTTCAGATGGTTCTCGGCCGTCATGTGGGTGCTGGGGATCGAACCCGGGTCCTCTGTAAGAGTGGTCGGCACTCTTAACCACTAGGCCATCTCTCCAGCCCCAAGCAGATGATTCTTGACATCAACCTTAGGACTTGACATTTTCTCTCTCTCTCTCTCTCTCTCTCTCTCTCTCTCTCTCTCTCATACACACACACACACACACACACACACACACACACAGATACACTTATGTACCTTTACACAGACACAAGCAAAACAACCACAAAAAAAGAATCATGCATATATACATACATGTACACCACACACATGTGTGCACATGGAAAAAAGTCATGGTAGCTTTTAGGTTATGTGAGGTAGAGGGGCCTAAGGACTGTGGAGCCTGGTCAGGGGAGGGCAAGTCAGGGCAGCTGTTGTCCTGTCTGCTTTATAGAGTGGATGTCTGTGTAAGACTCCATTTGGTGAAAAGAAAGTCAACCTGAGGATGCAAAGATACTAAACACAATCAAACAACACCGTTAGGTTTCTCTCGTACTACTTTCCCATAACACTCAGCAGAATAGCCTGTCGTCCTTTCCCAGTTTGTCTGGTTTTGTTTTGTTTGGTTTTGTTGAAACAGGTCCTTCCCATAGACCCCTGGCTGGCCTAGAACTTGCTATGTAACCAGGCTGGCCTCCAACTTCCTGCCATCCTCCTGCCTCTCACTTTAGAAGCAAACAGCAGTACAGAGACTCAGACAGAGGAAAGAAGCAAATCTGGGCAGTCAAAGGAGCGATGGTGGAGGCAGCAGGGTTTGCACAGATGCTGCTCTTCCTGCAAAGGAGGCCCCAGACACTTAAAGGAATTTAATCAAATCATTTCTGCCGAAACCAGGATTTTTTTTGCAACCCAACTATGCTCCATGGTTGGCCATAATGATGGCTAAAAAGGTTGATGCCTGGATCCCACCCCAGATTGGATGGTACCCAGAAGCGTATTTAACAAAATCAAGTTTTTACCAGTTAGTCCAGTGCCCATTCCGGCTTTAGAATCATGACCTTCAGCCATGCTGATGTCATGGTATGAATTCTTGCCCATGTAATTTCTGTAAAATGGATTTCTTTAACAAGAAGTGCCAAGACATATAATGTAACCGTATTCATACAGTAGGGATATTAAAGCACCTTTTGATGACCAAGAAAATGAAGTGTCATTTTTTTTTTCCCTACTTGAGGATTAAACCACATGCTCTGAAACCTTTATAAACATGACAGGATCATACAATCTGCTGCTTCTGTACCTCCCTACTCCCAACAGATAACAAAACCCCTTGCTTGCTCATAATACCTCGCTGCTATCTGACAACTGACAAATATTCTCATTTCTGAGATGTGGAGATTCAACAAAACCAATTGCCAGCCAGATATCTAGTTTTATAAGTTCCTTAGAGACACAGTCTGTAAGCCTAAACACAGACAGACAGAGAGACAGAGAGACGGCAACTCAAAACTAAGGATGACTCAGATTACCCTGATTTTAACACACCCAACTGGGTTAGTTCCCCCGTCTGAGAAGCCTGTGTGGTACATCCTGTTTATAACTCACACATGTTTGCATTCTCAAACCTCCTGAAGATATATTCTCAGTTATATGTGCTTAGAACATATGTCCTTTGTACTTCAATCACACCCTTCTTCCTTGGACATACCTGCTGCCATCCTGTAAATCCACAATAAACACTAAAATACTTCCAAATCTTATCTGCAAAAAAAAAAAAATCACTCTAACCTAAACAGGTGTATCCTGGAATTCTTGCTTTTTAAATTGGCTTCTATTTCCCACTTGGTTGATACAACTTAAGCTCCTGGAAGCAGCTGGAAGCCACTCATGATACATTCTAACACACACCTACCCTGTTGGAAATCTACTTGTTCTGTAATTCACTTTTATTTCCATTGATACTCTTTGCACCCATAATGGGGTCTCTTGCTGCCTCCAAGCTGCAGCAACTTTTTGTTATGAACAAGGAATATTTCTAATACCTGGCCTTCTCTTCCATAAGGATTGTCTTTTACGATTACTACAATTTTGTAAAGTGCCCAGATTTCCAATATACTTAACAATGGCTCTTCTGAGGAAGCGGAGTGGGAGGAGGGAGACGACTACCTTTTCTTTTCCTATTTCAAATTACAAGAGTAATTTAATACTTGTCATAACAAGTCAACCAGCCCAAATGTACTCAAGGTAAAAATCCATTTTTAGGATAGCTTAAAGCACCTTAGTTTTTATTGTTGAAATGTTGCATAGCTTTGGTTTTGCTGATCTGGACTTGCTACTTCTTCATTTTTTCTAATTGCTTCTGTGTGTTGCCACTGATGGTCCTTTAAAAAAGTTTTTAATTTTATCATTGTCTTGTATCCATTTACTTTGCTGTATCTTTTTGTTTATACACATTCTCACCTTTAAAGTATATTTCATCTTTATTATATTTCCTGATTTTCTATATTGCCTTTTGCTTTGGTCCTTTTCCTTCTACTACTTGTGTGGTGTGCGTGTGTGTGTGTGTGTGTGTGTGTGTGTGTGTGTGTGTGCGCACGCGCGCACACAGAGGCTAGAGGCCACCTTTGGCTGTCATTTTTGACAATATCTATCTCATTCTTGTCTCTCCCTGGCCTGGAACTCAACCATGAAGCTAAGCTAACTGGCCAGCAAGGCCCAGGAACGCACTTGTCTGTGCCTCCTCAGTGCTGAGATTACAAACACTCATCATCACACCCAACTTCTCTCTCGGGTTCTGTGAATTGAACTCAGGTCTTCATCCTCAAAAGGTGAGCACTGTCCAGAGTGAGCTATCTCCCTAGCTCTACTCTGATACCTAATTATTGTTTCAGCTGAGACTAACTGATCAAGGGAGAAGATTTAAGTCCTTAGGCTAAGCACTCACAGTTTATAGTGTGACGGAATCTTTAAACCACGTGTTGCCAGCTGAGTAGTAGTCAAGCACCAGTCAGGCATGGAGCAGCAACAGAGGAGGGGAGGAAACACGGGGGGGGGGGCAATGGGGACTGCAGCAAACCAGATGCATTTCCATTTAGACTTTTACCAACCGAACAAACTACATAGTGGGGCAAATCCTGCCTTGCAGTATAGTCTGCAGCCTTGGCAAGATTTTATTCCCAGTTGGCATTTTATGTCTTTCTCCAAACAGGGAGTTCAATTGATTCTTTTTGATTTGCACTTATAGAAAAGTTCTACTGCTCAAATAGTATAAAAAGAGCAGATAATCCAAGATTTGCATGCAGATGGCCTCACAGTACACTGCTTCTCCTACAAACTTGCAGATGGCCTCACAGTACACTGCTTCTCCTACAAACTTGCAGATGGCCTCACAGTACACTGCTTCTCCTACAAACTTGCAGATGGCCTCACAGTACACTGCTTCTCCTACAAACTTGCAGATGGCCTCACAGTACACTGCTTCTCCTACAAACTTGCAGATGGCCTCACAGTACACTGCTTCTCCTACAAACTTGCAGATGGCCTCACAGTACACTGCTTCTCCTACAAACTTGCAGATGGCCTCACAGTACACTGCTTCTCCTACAAACTTGCAGATGGCCTCACAGTACACTGCTTCTCCTACAAACTTGCAGATGGCCTCACAGTACACTGCTTCTCCTACAAACTTGCAGATGGCCTCACAGTACACTGCTTCTCCTACAAACTTGCAGATGGCCTCACAGTACACTGCTTCTCCTACAAACTTGCAGATGGCCTCACAGTACACTGCTTCTCCTACAAACTTGCAGATGGCCTCACAGTACACTGCTTCTCCTACAAACTTGCAGATGGCCTCACAGTACACTGCTTCTCCTACAAACTTGCAGATGGCCTCACAGTACACTGCTTCTCCTACAAACTTGCAGATGGCCTCACAGTACACTGCTTCTCCTACAAACTTGCAGATGGCCTCACAGTACACTGCTTCTCCTACAAACTTGCAGATGGCCTCACAGTACACTGCTTCTCCTACAAACTTGCAGATGGCCTCACAGTACACTGCTTCTCCTACAAACTTGCAGATGGCCTCACAGTACACTGCTTCTCCTACAAACTTGCAGATGGCCTCACAGTACACTGCTTCTCCTACAAACTTGCAGATGGCCTCACAGTACACTGCTTCTCCTACAAACTTGCAGATGGCCTCACAGTACACTGCTTCTCCTACAAACTTGCAGATGGCCTCACAGTACACTGCTTCTCCTACAAACTTGCAGATGGCCTCACAGTACACTGCTTCTCCTACAAACTTGCAGATGGCCTCACAGTACACTGCTTCTCCTACAAACTTGCAGATGGCCTCACAGTACACTGCTTCTCCTACAAACTTGCAGATGGCCTCACAGTACACTGCTTCTCCTACAAACTTGCAGATGGCCTCACAGTACACTGCTTCTCCTACAAACTTGCAGATGGCCTCACAGTACACTGCTTCTCCTACAAACTTGCAGATGGCCTCACAGTACACTGCTTCTCCTACAAACTTGCAGATGGCCTCACAGTACACTGCTTCTCCTACAAACTTGCAGATGGCCTCACAGTACACTGCTTCTCCTACAAACTTGCAGATGGCCTCACAGTACACTGCTTCTCCTACAAACTTGCAGATGGCCTCACAGTACACTGCTTCTCCTACAAACTTGCAGATGGCCTCACAGTACACTGCTTCTCCTACAAACTTGCAGATGGCCTCACAGTACACTGCTTCTCCTACAAACTTGCAGATGGCCTCACAGTACACTGCTTCTCCTACAAACTTGCCATTTAACTATATAATTTGCTCTTTCTAACCTTGTACTAAAAATATTTTTGTATTCCTCTTGAAGTACAAACAATGCTGTGGTTTATGGGGTATAGGTCCTTGGCGGGGGGAGCAAGGGAATGAATGGGCACAGGCAATAAACTGATACTGGGGTACCAGCAACATCTGTTGTCGTATCTACAGGGACCATTTCTTTGGATGGAGTTCCTGTGGTAGATCCAACAGAATGGACCTGTTCAGAGCGCTAGATGCCATGCAAGCTACATGAACTCAGATAATAGGGCCATTTTCAAAACTACAGATTCACAGCAGTCAAATGAGGCTACTTTCCCTGAGCATGGCAAGGAAGGCTCTGCACTTTTAACTTTACAGGGAAAGTAGCCAGAAGCTGCATGGTGCGTTTTCCGAGGATTTTGCTCCATGTTCTTTCCTTGATTTTGTTCAAATACCTTATAAAAGCAGATATTCCTGCCATGCCCAGGGGAGCACATATTCAGACATGGGCTGATCCTGGATTCATTTACGAATTGGTAATAAAGTCTCAGATCTCTAAACTCAGTGTGTTGAAATTTTATTTTCTGATACACCACAGGGCAATGAGAGATGAATGCAAAATTCAGGACCATGCTAAGGCCAGACTCTCACAAGTTCATAGTAGCATAGCTAGTTTCCCAAGGTCTGTGAGAGAGCTATGAATTTAACTTTTGAGCCTGGTAAAATAAAAGCCAGCTATTGTTTCTCTCCCACCATTTGGCCATTGTCAGGAGAGAAAGGTTTCTCTCAAAAAACAGCCTTTGAAAGTTTACCCAGTGTAAACTCTGCCCACTCCTTACCAAAAATGGAAACAACACAAGAAGATAATTGTCATTTTCTCTTCTCACAAAGGAGAAAATTCTAACAAAGTGAACAGGGGGAGAAATCAAAAGCACACGGCTTGCAGCAGCTCGGCATCCTGATGAAGGGTTAGTCACTAATCCCCCTGCAGCTTCCTTAATTGCAGCTAAGCACACCACTATCCAGCTTAACATTTGGTTCCTTCTGGGAGCCTTACAGCACTGCTCTCTGATACACTCTGGTCTAGAAATAGCAAATGTCCTAAGAGACAGGATACAGGAAAGACACATACCAAACCCTCCCCTTAGCATCACTAGAGCACTGCATGGCTTCAAGACCTCCTAGGAACATTCTCTTGGTTCCTTCCACCTGCAGAAGGAAACAATGCCATTTGCCAAGGTCATGGGGAAAAGCCTCTTCCAGACTACTGCTTAATTCACACAGGGCTTCTAGCTCATTTACCATCATTTCTCTTTTAAATGGGCCATCCATTTAAAAGGCACTAAGAATCCTTTAAAGGATCCCAAGGGCTATGGATCATATACCACCTTGCCATAGAGTCCTGCTGACAATGTGCCTGGGCAAACTTGGACCCAACAACCCATGTTCTGCTAGAACACTCAGAATGATGGAGTCAAGGCTGTGCAAAACATAATCCTACTGTCTAGGCTAAGAGTTTATCATGCTTTTCTTACAGGGGTTTTAGCCAGGGGTATAGATAAACACTATGGCACCATGGTGACCAGGGTTAATTTAACTGCATCAATAACTTTCCCTTGGAGGAGTGTGCTCCAAACAGGCCCATCTTAGATAAGAAAGGAAAGGAACTCCTTAACATGACCACATAAAAGAAGCATTCTAGAGTTGGAAAGAAGACTCACTTGGCAAAATATTTGTCACGCAAGCATGAGGACTTGAGTTTGGCCCCCAGAATCTATGTAAAAAGTAAGGTGTTCTTGTAATCCAAGCACTAGAAAGGCCAATATAGGCAAATCCCTGGGGCCCTATAGCCAGGAAGCCTAGCCTAATCCATGAGTAACAAGCCAATGAGATAGCTGCCTCAAAAAACAAAGTGGGAGGTTCCTAAGGAACACAAGAAGCTTGACCTCTGGTGGCCACACACACTGTCTCACACACTTGTACATACACACACACACACACACACACACACACACGCACACGCACACATCCTCACATGCATTGCATGTGCATACAAACATACTCTCATACACATGCATGTTCACACATATATGCATATGTACACATAGCCTCACATACACGAATGCGCGCGCACACACACGCACACACACACACACACACACACACACACACAAAAGAGGCATTCAGTCAGGGCCAGGGTATGATCTAAGAAGTCTGACACTTGACAATGTTTCTGAGATCCAGTGTGTTGATATAATCTCTTCTTCCAGCTCTCAAAACACTTTCTGTCTCAGTTAATGAGGCAACTTCATGGGAAAGGCTCATATGTAAATGAGCTCTTCTTCGTATGTAAATCAGCTTTCTGCAAGCCAAAGACAGTGATGACCAGTGCCTGTCCAAGACTTTGGGGAACACAAAACATCATTTCCACGCCCTTCTTCAGAAAAAAAGGATAGGGTTAGTTGATTCCAATTTACTAAAGAAAGATGAGGAAAGTGTGTAACTGGCAATAATTCTAACCAATGGATCCAAAGACTTGTGTTTTTTAAAAGACAAAAACCATGGGGCTGGAGAGATTGCTCAGCAGTTAAGAGCACCAACTGCTCTTGCAGAGGACCCAGGTTCGATTCCCAGCACCCACATGGTGGCTGAGAACCTTCTTTAACTCCAGTTCCAGGGGAATCCTATGCCCTCTTCTGACCTCCGCGGCATTGTGCGACATGGGTGCACAGACCTACATGCACTCAAAAAATTTTTTTAAAAAGACAAAAACTATAGTTTCTCTATAATTCTTTTGGATTTCTACCCTTCCAGGGTGTAGATCGGTGTCTGCATTTTTGCTTCCTATTCAAATACTAGCAAATATTTAGTACAGAGAGTCCATAGCACTCCCTACAACATGAAAGAAGCAGCACCAAGCAGAAGTGGTAAAACTCAGTTTTATTTCCTCACATTTTCTAAAATTCCTCCAAGTAGTATTACACCATCAAAAAGAGAATCCAATCGATCCACTTGTGACAATACACAGTGATTTAATTTCTGACACTCGGCAATAAGGTAGACTTCATCAGCAATCTTGGCTCCATGAGAGATTGCTTTCTGATTCTCCACTCGACAAACCTCATTTCAATTGAACGCTATCACAGAGCAGCTCACCAATTAAGTCAAGATGTCTCAATATTACAGAAGAGAGATTCTTAAATGCAATGACAGCACTGCTCAGCTGTGTTTACAGCCTTGGACATTGCTATTTAAGTACCCCCAAGGATAAATTCTATGAAGAATTTCACTTTGCACAATTTCAATTCACTGACTTAAATGGTACAACTTTCTCAGCAGGAATAGCATGTAGGAATGAAAGCCTGGTTGGTCCCAGCCCAAGAAATAATGAAAAATGGTTGTCCTCAGGAGAACCAGTCAGATATATGAGAATAATCATCTGTGTTTTTTTCTAAACCAGTTAAGTATATATATAAAATACATGGATATATATATATATATACATATATCACATACCTATAATATGGATATTTAAATATGAACAGAAATATTTCCCATTTGAAAAGCACTTTTCACCAGGCATGGTGGTGAACGCTTTTAATCCTAGCACTTGGGAGGCAAAGGCAGGCAGATCTTTGTGAAGTTCAAGGCCAGCCTGGTCTACGAAGCGAATTCCAGGACAGTTGGAGCTACAGGGAGACCCTGTCTTGAAAAGACCAAAAAATAAATAAATAAAATAAAATAAAAAAGAAAAGCACTTTTCAGACTTCACCAAAATCAGCATGTGTCCATCTACTTATTTGTTGATTACTACAAACCTCCAGGGAGGATTTTGTGCCAATCATAGCAGCAGATACTGAAGACTTAGGAACCACCCATTTAATTCCCTTGGGACTCTGAAGCCTCCGTGTAACAACCATGCTATGAGCCAGCTATTCTGACAGGCACAAGTCATGTGGCATCAGAAGAGTACCCCTACCCTCGGCTCAGCCCTGCCTTCAGTGTCCAATTCAGTATCACTAATTCTTTGTATTGGATTCTTCGAGTTTGGGTCCTTCTATACCAAAGCCACAGCTGAGCAGCTGTACCAATCACCACATAAACAGCACTCAAGCCAGCCCTACAGTAACTTGAATTGTAACTCGAACATGCTTGCCTTTAGGTCAGCAAAATTAAAAGTTCTTTGGTTTGGTAAGTTCACCCCTTTGGCTTTTCCTGGAATATCTCTTCCTTGTGAAGTGCCATGCTAGGTGTTCATATGATGCTATCCCCACTTATCTAGGAAGAGGAGGGTTTACAGAAGATTTTAGGCAGAAATTGATAGACTGGAAAGAGAACAAGTGACTGAGAAATGAAGTGTGATGAGGGGAAAGGAAGAGGATATAAGAAAAACTTGTGCACACTCACAAAACTGTAGGAACCATGGGGCTGGAGAGATAGCTCAGCAGTTAAGAGCCTTGCTGCTCTTATAGAGGACTGGAGTTTGGTTCCCAGAACCCATGCTGTACAGCTCACAACCACCTGTAACTCCAGCTTCAGGGGATCCGATGTTCTTTTCTAACATCCATGGAACAACATCCATGTGAGTGTGTTTGTGTGCGTGTGTGTGTGTGTGTGTGTGTGTGTGTGTGTACACACGGAGTAAATATAAATAAATAAATATAAATAAATAACTTTAAAGGGCAAAGCACCCCCTCTTCTGCCATCCCCTCTACAGTGTCATTCAATCCTTGTGTTTGTGGTGTGAGCATCTCTAGCGAGGCTGGGGTCACCCTGGAACTGGGCTTTCATGTAGCTCAAATGGTGCATTTGTGGTAATTTCTTATGTAAAGCACTCAGGCCAGGTCCTGTAACAGGGATCCTTCCTTTCCCTCTTTCTTAGAGAGCAAAGTGCACCAGTTGTCCTGGGGAAAATAAGGAAGAGATACCCTGAGAAGACCCTTCAGGCTCACTGGAGACTTGGTTGCTTAGAAGTCTGCCTCTGAGCATGGGACAGGAGGAAGAATGTTCCATCTCCCAATAATTCCTACCCGACTGCACTGACTACTGTTTCCCCGAAGGACCTCTGGGGACTCATCTCTATCTGTAGCTCTTTCTGAAGTCATCTTGGTGGTATATGTGTGCCTCTGGTTCTGTGTACAATAACTTTGGCTAGCACTTCACATCTACCACTGAGAAATAAATGCAGGCTCCAGATTCCCCACTGTGCTCAACTCCAACAAGCCAGCCCGGGGCAGGGACAGGGAGTCTGGCTGTTCTTACCCTTCACTCAGAAGGTACCACTGCTGTGGCCAACCTCGCCCCTTCATGTCCTGATTGACCCCTCTACTCACCCACCCTATTAAGACTGTCTAGCATTTCAGCTGCATTTCAAAAGCACATAGACTGCCTAATACTAAGTAGGAAGTCAGTCCCTGTGTTGGTTTTGTTATCAGTGTTGAAATCACAGACCCCAGGGGAACGAAGGGGTTTCTCAATGTCTTTTGCTTTTAGAAGCAGGGATTTTTATTCCCATTAATGCTTTGAATGGATCTTTTTTGCTCACTGATAGTCTAATTTTTAAAAAGAAATGCCATTAAGTATGTTACATTGTGGTTTAAAATTACTAATGGTTTCTGGGAAAGAAAAATACTTGATTTTAAAGGTTTTTTTATTTAATTTTATTTATTTTCGTATGTGTATGAATGTACTGTCTGCATGTAGGTTGGTGCACCCATGTCATGCAATGCCGCGGAGGTCAGAAGAGGGTGTCGGATTCCCATGGAACTGGAGTTAAAGACGGTTCTCAGCCACCATGTGGGTGCTGGGAATCAAACCCAGGTCCTCTGCGAGAGCAGTCGGTGCTCTTAACCACTAGGCCATCTCTCCAGCCCCCAAAATACTCGATTTTTAAATCTTAGGTGATTTTTGAAAAATTAGATTTGAATGGGCACAAAATATGAACATTTGTTTCTTTATGAAGACTTGTGAAAAGGATTTGAAGATTTGCAATGGGAGAAGTATTTTGAAGAGCAATGAATGTCCAAATAAGTTTTTAAGTAATAAAGGCATTTAAGCCAATATTAAAAAGAACCGTGGCAGAAGTCTATGCATGGATCTCCAATCTACTTTGAGATCCAGAACTTAAGAGAATTTGCGAAGCAGAGCAGAGATGGAGCATACAGGCAGAGGAAGCGAACAGAACAAGACATGGATGCCTGAAGATTCTGCTGAAATAAAAGAATAGCAAAAGCTTCAGAGCAAGGGACACAAGGGCTAGAAAAGGAGGACGGGGCAAAAACCCATCAGTTTACACCAGCAACTTAAAGATCCAGACCTTCCTTCCCAGGTACTGGAGATAATAAAATTTGTGAGCCAAGATTGAGAGGATGAGGCTTGTGACTTTGAAAATAACTTGGGAAGAAATATAGACAAGGGGCGAGGGTAGGAGGTGAATGCAGAAAGAAATTTACATGGTAACTGTCAGGAAAGAGGTAAAGTCTGCATGATGACAGCGTGGAGAGAAGGAAGTAAGACAAACAGCAGGACTACTGATGGGAGGCTGGGCATGGGAGGATGTGACAATTGGTGTAGGTGGTTATAATTCCATTTGAGATCCTTAAGACTTGTGCTGCCAAGTTTCTATGCAAAGATGTCTGACAGGCAAATGGGAATTCAGGTGGAGACTGAAAGAAAGGTCAAGTTTCTAAACCCAGTTTACGCAAAACCATCAGAATTTGCAACTAATAGGTTGTTGGTGTGACACTGCTCTTTGAGGGGTTTGAGTAGACTGGCTAATGGCAGACCAAGCAGAGGATGGGTGGAAAGCTTCTTACTATTAGATGACATCTGGCTCTTCCATAGGACTATTTCAATTCTTTAGTTGCTGAGGGCAGGCACAGGAGAGATGCCACCCTACGTCCCACAGCCATGTGGGAAGAACTATGAAGCAAGCAAGTGCTCAGCTGAAGATGTGAGGCTGAGACAGAATACAGATAAGGAGGCCTTTCTCCATGCCCTTGAAGGTGCACTTGGAAGACTGCTAAGGAAAGACAGCAGTTCTTTCTCTTCCACCTCGGAAAATAAAAGCTTCAGGTTTTCTCCTGGCTGAAGTCCTCTGTTTATTTCCATGGATTAATGCTTCCAAGTGAGTGAGAATTGACTTGCCAAGTAGTCTAATTCACTTGGCTAGTGTATCTCACTTAAAAAGCCATTAACAAGTCAGACTAGAGGGGTGAGGAATGTCCAATTAAAGTAGTTGCTGCCTGTCCAAATTCCTAGCAGCTACGCCATCCTCACACCACCAGCTACAGAAATAAGATTCCCCCACTTTGAGGACAGCACTGCCAAAACTTGGTCTGGAAGACACTGAGGTAATAAGAGCTGGTTAGAAATGACAAGCTGTCCTGGTCTGTGTCTTTCCATTACGGAAGACCTGAGAGAAAGTACTCTAAATTAGGCCATAATTCCTTCCTTAGCTGTGACACTCAAATCACATGCAGCAAAGGAAAATGAACTGCCTATCATCAGAATTAACCTTTGTGTACACCACTCCAAGAAAGGGAAAAGACAAGGATCAGAGGAAAACTTTGCAAGTCTCACACCTCAACATAGAATGTTTATGAATGCTCTTAGGGCAGAAAAAGAAAAGGCAAACCATTTTGAAGAATAGGAAGAAATGCCACTAGGCATTTATTTAAAGATACAAATTTGTATGAAATACACAAAGCATCAATAAAAAAAAAATGAAAATTAAAAAAATAAAATAAAATAAAGATACAAAAATAACCAAAAGCGACATTATTAGCATTTTAATTATCAAAGAAATGTAAATAAAACCCACAGAATATCACATCATGGGTAAAATCAAAAGAATGGACAATAACGAGTTTAAGCAAGAATGTGAAGAATTTGTATGCCTCATATAGGCCTTATAAGAGTGTCAGTTGATACAACCAACTTGAAGACATTTTGATAATTAGTCATAGACTTTCCATACAGTGCAGTGCACTGATCCTAACTAAATCCCCAAGAGAACTCGACCTGCACACAAATGTTCACTGTGATATGATTAGTAATATCTTATTAGCGACAGCAACTCATAGATGTATACCAAAGAAGATAAAGTCATACAATGGAGCATATGTGACAATAAAATAGTGAAGTAGAACCTCCGCTGTTAAGAGGGCTTGTTGCTCTTGTTAAGGACCCGAGTTCAATTCCTAGCACTCATAGGTGGGGGCTGACAACTGCCTGTAACTTCACCTCCAGGAGATCTAAGGCCTTCTTCTGGCTTCTGTGAGCAACTACACTCATCCACACATACCCCAAACAGAGAGACTCAGACATAATTAAAAAAAAAAAAAAAGTTAAAGAAAGAAGATAACAAAGCACCAATCAACCTATATATGCATAACCTTAAAATATGTTGTAAGAATCTGGCAACAAAGTCTGTATGGTTGTATCCATAGGAAATGTCTAGAATGGGAAAATCCAGTCAATCATAAAATAAATTGGAAGTTCACAGGGCTGGGCCAAGACTGATAATTGGTACTTAGCTGGGGCAAGATTGATAATTGGTTTGAAACAACTAAGGAAAAAAGAAATTAGTAGAGAATTCCGCCACTCTGAACACACTCAGCCCATTGAGCTGAATGCTTTAAAGTGGTGAATTTTATGGTAAGGGAATTATACCCCAAGCTCTTATTTTAAGAGATAGAAAGGATCTTAGAAACACATGCTCTCTCTCTCAGAGCCGCTGTCCCTGTGAGAATTTAGCAGTGTCCTTCCATGACAGGAAAAGTAACAGCAACTTCTTTTTTACATTTTTTTGTTTATTATTTTTTTATGTGTATGAGTGTACTATCTGCATGTAGGTTGGTGCACCCATGTCAGAGGTCAGAAGAGGGCATCAGATTCCCCTGGAACTGGAGTTAAAGATGGTTCTTAGCCACCATGTGGGTGCTGGGAATCGAACCTGGGTTCTCTGCAAGAGCAGTTGGCACTCTTAACCCCGCTAAGCCATCTCTCCAGCCCCAGTAACAGCAACTTCTAAAGAGTCCTGAGACCCACATGAGGAGGGATGTCTGTCCTGGACAAAAAGGCAGAGGCAGGTGGATCTTTGTGAGTTCAAGGCCAGCCTGGTCTACAGAGTGAGTTCCAGGGCAGCCGGGACTACAGGGAGACCCTATCTCGAAAAGACAAAAAAAAAAAAAAAAAGTAGATGAGAAGATGCATCTTAGCCAGCGTCTTCCACTTCCTGAGTGGCCACACAAGAGACAGTGTCTCATTTTCCTTAGATCTCATCCACTTTCCATCTTTGTGTTCATGAACAAAAATGGAAAGGCAAGGAGAGAAGAGGCTGATGAGGGAATAGGAGAGGAGGAAAAAAGAGGGGAGACAAAGGAGAGAAGTAGAGGCCAAGAGGAGAGAACAAACATTTGATCCAAGCAAACACATGCTTCGTGTGACCAGTCAGAACCACAGATCTTCAACCATGGTTGAAAGAAAATAACAGACTCTTCAACTTGGAGTAACAGCTGCTTAGCTCTATCTTCTCCTTTGGAGCCTAAAGAGTGGTAATTTGGTTAAAGGAAAACATCAGCAAAATGTAGGGCTTTAAGTAGAGATTGCTAGACTTGAAACCATTTCCCTAATACAAAAGAAGCTAATTGCTTCCAGTTTCTGTAGATTAGAGACAGAGTCAGGCTAGCTGTTACAACCACTTGCTTAGGGAGATGTGCCCTTAAGAAGGCTGTAAAGGAGAATAAAACAGTCTGCTTTCAGAGTGCAAGTATATTTTAGAAGGGTTTATTTTTGAAAGGTGAAACAAAAGAACATACTCCCAATGAGAAAACTCAAAGCCAAAGTGGTTGACGAACAACTTGTATAACCAGGCACTGCTCACATAAGATCTCTCATTCCAGTGGTCTGCCTGCAATATGAAAACTATCATAATCTTGGTTCTCAGACCCCATAACCCAAATTCAGAGGGATTATCAGGTGCCAGCTTACACTAAAAATAACAATTTGATGTTTACAGGAAGGCTGACCAGTAGGAACGTCAATGGGAGGGAACAACAACAAAAGGACTGGGTCAAAGAACCGACTGAAACAGGTAAATTCTGCCCCAAACAATAAACCTCTGCAGAGAAAAACTTTAAAAAGACTGAGGAAAAGATGCAAGACATGTATGGCAGAATGCAGGAACTGGGGTGGGGTGGGGGGCAGGGAAAGGGAAATATATCTAAATTGGACTGAAAAATGATGTATGAAATAGACAAAACATCAATAAAAGTATTCTATTTAAAAAAAAATGAAAAGGAAGGAGCAGTGAAATGCTCATCAGGTAAAGGTGCTGACTCCCAAGACCCATAACCTGAGTTTAATTCCCAGGACCCAAATAGTGAAAGGAGAGAACTGACCCCAACAAACTGTCCTCTGACTGCCGCTGGTGGGCCATGACACTCACATGCATGGACACGGACACATACACACACAAAATAAAGTAATGAAGTAATAAATTTTAAAATGAAAATGAGGAATGTCAATAATATATTTTATTAAGCCAAATAGATCTAAATATTTTCACTGTGATGTGTAGTCAGCATGTCACCTGGCATTCTTTGTGTGGTGTGTGTGTGTGGTGTGTGTGTGTATGTGTGTGTGTGTGTGTGTGCAGTACACTCAAACAATCCAGGCTGTATGTTCTCAGACAACCTCAGTACAGACCAGTCCTGTGTCAGATACTCAGCAGCAGCACCTTTAGGATAGTGAATTCTACAGGACTCTAAGAATTCAAATTTCTGGATACATTATGCTAATTAATCTTCACAGCCACCCTGGGACACATGCTGCAACATGCCCCACTGAGTTACACTAAAGAACTCCAGAAAAATGACAGAATATCACATTCTTTGTTCCTTTTGAGAAGAAGGGTTAACCAGTAAAAAAAGAACCGTTATATACAAAACCATCTCAAATGCAGTTCTGCCTCTAAATTCAAAAACACTTTATAGTTAAGTATTCCCTGACTATCTCAGACAAAGTTGGAGATAAAAGGGAAAACTCTGAGTATTAAGTAAAGCAACCGCCAGAACAAAAAGACCTAAAATGACATGGCTCATAAACAGTTTGTTTACAAATGTTCCATTTCCTTCTCTGTGGTAGGCATGTGATGTGCCTGTCCACACATGCTCTCACACACAGAGGTATAATGTTCATGTTCTTGGGAAGGGAGGGGTGACTTGGTTCCAGAGTCATTGAGAGACTCAGACTAATGGGGCAGTTCAGCTGACTGGAGATCTAGGTTATTTAAAATATTTTTTTATTTTTATTTATTTCTGTATGTATATGAATGGCCTGTCTGCATGTAGGTTTGTGCACCCGTGTCGTGCAATGCTGCGGAGGTCAGAAGAGGGCGTTGGATTCCCCTGGAACTGGAGTTCTCCTGGAATTGGAGTTTCAGACGGTTCTCAGCCGCCATGTGGGTGCTGGGGATTGAACCCAGGTCCTCTGTAAGAGCGGTCAGTGCTCTTAACCGCTAGGCCATCTCTCCAGCCCCGGAGATCTAAGTTATTAAAGCCATCACCATCCCAGCTGTCAAGAGAGGGTTGGGAGCTCAGGGCACAGTAGTAAATCAAGGTCCAAGCCTGGAGCAGGCACACATCTCCTCTCCTTTGGTCCTTGTGATGCTTAGTCATCACACTGAGTCATACAGAAGGCTGAGGAGAGACAATCAAACCAAAGTAGGAAAGAGAATGGATTTGAATGGACAGGCAGCAGTTCCTTCTCCACACTGAACTAGATCAGTCTTAGCAAGGTTCTGTTGAAGAGTAAAACAGTAAGAAGCTTTGTACGGCTGGGTGTGGTGGTGCACCCTTTTAATCCCAGCACTCAGGAGCAAGGGGCAGCCAAATTTCCATGAATTCAAAGCCAACCTGTTCTACATAATGAGATCTAGGCAGCCAGGGCTACATATTGAGACCCTGGAGAGAGAGAGAGAGAGAGAGAGAGAGAGAGAGAGAGAGAGAGAGAGAGACTGACTAAGACTTAAGACTTTGTACAGACCAGAAAGAAGAGGCAGCACCCCCACTTTAGGTACTTTCACCTGTTATAAATATATAAGCATTTCGTATGTGTTCAAACAAGCACTCCTCCCAAGACATTGATGAGGTGGATGTCATTTTCTAATTTAAAAAGAAAACGTGAGATTAAAAAGGATTGAATAAGGCAGGGTATGGTGGCACATGCCTTTAATCCTAGCACTTGGGAGGCAGAGGCAGGAGGATCTCTGTGAGTTCAAGGCCAGCCTGGTCTACTAGTGAGTTTCAGGATAGCTGGAGCTACAGAAAGACCCTGTCTCAAAAAGAAAATAAATCATCTCACCAGCTAAAGCTTTTTAAAGTACACTTACCAACTACCCAACACTTAAAGGAGAGGCAATATGGCAACCATTTACTGACTGCTTGGACTGCAGTACAACACATGTTCTATGTGTTTGTTTAGGATTTCCAGCAAACTTAAAGACACAAATTCAGGCCTCAATTTGTATTTGAGCAATGCAGTACCCAGAGGGGTCAGAAAACCTTCCTTAAGCCAAGAGAAGTTCCTGGGTTTGAACTCACTTAGGACTCCAAAGAGCATATCCTCTCCCCAGAACTAATTTATCAAAGCATGCCTTTTTAAGGAAAGGTGGAAACAAAACAGCATACAAAACTTTGTGACTGAGAGATGGAACTTTTGTGAGAGGAAAAATGCACAGAAGAAACAGAGTGCAGGTGGCCACAAATCTTCTTAGCCCTGCACTCAATTCTTTAACAACATTCTGGCTGAACACTGAAATTTCCTCCTAGGAGAAGCAAAGCTTCTCTCTCCACATCTTCCCCCTGTCTGCCATGGAAAAGGTGGACTCCATGGGCAGGTCAAGTTCAAAGGTGCCTATATGAGCTATGTAGAAGAAACATCATGAAGGTATAATGTCCATTCTCTGATTTGATCTTCCATGTGGTCAGTGATTATAAGGCTGGCATTCCAGATTCTTCCTTCTAAAAGGTGCAAAGAACTGCCACTGGACTCCAGGACACTGCTGGTGGCCAGGCTAGGCCAGCCCTGCCCATTCCACTGGGGCCCAGAATGCCCTTGCCCACATATATGCTTTGTTCATCTCTTTTATATACGTATGTAAAGTGCACCTGTGTGTGCAATGCCTATAGAGACCAGAAGAGGGCGGTGGATCCCCTGAAACTAAAGTTTCCAACTCCAGCTGCAATGCTGAATGCTGGGAAAGAACCCAGGTCCTCTGGAAGAACAGCCAGCACTCTTAAATACTGAGCCGTCTCTCCAGCCCAGATTATCTCTTTTTGAGCAATCTGAGATAAAAGAACAGACTTAATGGCAAGATAAGGATAATTATCTAAAGTGTCCCCAATTGAAAAGACCTGAATATGAAGACTGGACCAAGGAATCCACAGAGATTGTCATAGGGTATATAGCCAGGCACATCTTCACAGACTATTTCCTACCCTTGAAAATATCCTTTCTCACAACTTCATCCCTTCCACCCGAAGATACCTAGCTACCCTTTGTAGCTGATGTTGTGGCTGTAACAAAGTCTCTTCACTCATTCTATGTGCTGGGCTCCTTAATCTTCTGAGCCCTTGAGCTCTGTTTACTATTGACAGAGGCAATGTTGCTGCCTTACAGCTAGCCTTGATGGCTCTATCCATCTCTTGAGTTAAGTTGCTGAGCTCCTGGGCACAGAACATGTCTTTTCATGCCTAGCACCAGAGCTGGTAGGCCTGACACTCCCACAAAAATCTGCCCTAAGTCAACAAAGGAAGGCTCCCAAATAGCCTATGACGGCTGCCACGGGTGCTGGCATTTCAGGAGGCTCAGCTTTCCTGGCTGACGGTTGTCTCATGCTGTGGACAGCCTGCATTTTCATTCTTCATAATGGCCTCTTCTTACCATGCATTTTATTGATCTGCCTGAGCAATGAAATTTATTATTTATTAGATTTCTGTAATAGCTTTGCTCCAAAGAGCACTGACTCCAGGCAACAGTCCAAAGGCCAGAACAAATGAACCTTGGTGCGGGGCAATAAAGAACAGGTGTGGACGACACAGGCCTGCAAGGAAGTGAAGGGGAATCCCCTGCCCTCAGAGAGCTGGCAGCCAGGTTCCAGCCCTGGACCCTGGGGTCCCAGTCTCAGGCCAGCCTCCCTCCACCTGAGCCTGTGACACTCTGACAAGAAAAATTGTAGGAAAAGCAAATTGAAGAGTTAAAATCATACTGCAACTGCAAAATGCTATTATTCCACTAGTATTAATCAGCAGCAGTGTAATTCATTCAAAAGCAGAAAGTATTTCATATCCAGACAAGTGGGGAAGAACGTCTACAGTGTCAACCTTCTTTTACTAAGCCACATTCTCCTCTAAGTCGAGATGACCGTATTCCACTTTTGCATATGACAAGTGCTGAACAAAGTTTTCAAAAGGACAACAAACTCTGAATTCCCAGATAGAAATACATTCATTTCATGTCAATTCCTAGTAGGTGCCTGGGAGTTCAACACTCCAACATCCTTCCTAGCCTGAGGACGCTAAGAGGTGATGCTGGTGGATAGGTTTGGTGGGCACCTCCAGAGAGGTTCCAGGTTCTTAGATCCAGTGTCCTAGAACTAGAAACACACATGGAGAGTTCCAGAAGCTGGCACAGTAAATTTGGAAAAGACAACCTCCCAGGGGTAGAAACAGGCCAGTCATGAGAAAAAGCTTAGAAGCTCAAGAGCCACCCTCTTAAAAAGGGTAGGAAATTCTGAGTCACATTTCATAGGCTTTCTGGTCATTTACAAAGGGCAGGCTTTCTTGTACCTTTGCCCTGTTACATGTGGTTCTCATACAACTTCATGCACCCATCTCCTTTAGCATCTTAAATCTCCATCCACCAGTGTAGATTCGAGTATTATAATGAAGCCAGGCATGGTGGCACACACCTTGGATACCAGCACTGAGGAGGCAGAAGCAGGTGGATCTCTGAGAAATCAAGAACGAGCCAAGGTCACCTCCAGAAATCCTGAACCTGCATCGGTTCCAGACAGTTCTGATCACCTCTACAGGGCAGGGATTCCAGCCTTTCTCTTAGCCAATGATTTTGCTCTGATGCTAATGTGGCAGCCTTTCTGTGGGTCTGCTGGATCTCATTCTCCTCCCCACTTTCTTGCCTCTGAAACTGCTGGTTTTCTTCCCCCATTTATAGTAGTTACCCTATGAACACTGAGCCTGTGATACACATTTAATGTCTATCATTATTTCTAGAAATTTCACATGGATCAACAGAGAGAAGCACATTTCCAACCTTGCGGCTTTACTGTTTTCTTTAAGGAACCTTTCCAGGCCCTTGCCTCTTTCCTCAGATCCCCCTCACACTAAGAATGTGGAAGAAATTGATTGACTCTATAAGAGCATCTCTGTGTCCTCCTCAGATACCATCAACTTGGCTCCTCCTCCTGGCCCCAGCCCTCCCACCTCCAGTTACTTCAATGCTCCCCTAGTGAGTCCATATACTTACCTAGCTCTGATCCCATCCCGTTAAGGAATTCCCAGTTCCTGCAACTCAGCCCTCTCTGGTAGGAACCAGGTTTCATTAGCTTGGTGGTTCCTAGCATAGGATCATAGATTGTTCACAGGATGGTAACTAAATCAGGAAACTGCCACTATTTTAATTTTTTTTATTTATTTCTGTATATGTATGAATGTACTGTCTGCATGCAAGTGTGTGCACCCGTGTCGTGCAATGCCGCAGAGGTCAGAATAGGGTGTCGGATTCCCCTGGAACTGGAGTTCTCCTGGAATTGGAGTTTCAGACGGTTCTCGGTCGCCATGTGGGTGCTGAGGATCGAACCTGGGTCCTCTGTAAGAGCGGTCGGCGCTCTTAACCACTAGGCCATCTCTCCAGCCCAACTGCTACTATTTTAAAGACATTATTATCAAGATCAAAATGACTATTTTGTGTCTGTTTAATTAACTATCTTTATGCAACAACTGAGATTCTTTATCAAAAAAATTATGGTGGAAACTTGATTATACAAACTTAATACATTATACAGAAAATTGCATTTACATACAGAAGCTAAAGTAAAGAGTTATGAATTTTAAATGTTCTTTCATTATTCAAGAAGTTCTACAATCAACTTGAGATTAGTGTCTTGTTGACATTCACAAACAAGTGTGAAGCCTTAGCCACAACAAAATCATCCCAACTCGCATTTTAGTTTATGAATCTACAAACTGGATACAGAACTAAAGGATGAACTTTGAAGGCTTCTAGAAGGATTAGAAGGAATGTGAGACAACTTGGTACCCAAAGTCCTCCTCAAGGAGTACATTAAATGTCTGTTCTGTTTTCCTTTACGGCATCTATTCACCAAGAGAAAATAGAGAAAGCCTTTTGTTTTAGCTTTGTTTCCTGTTGTTCTGATGAAATACCCGAACAAGAGAAACTGAAAGGGTTTATTTAGCTCACAATTCAGTTTACAATCCACCATGGCAGGGAAGTTACGGCAGCAGTTGCTCAACATCACATCCAAAGTCAAGAACAGAGAGCAGTGGACTGATGTGTACATGCTGGTGCAGAGCTCAGTTTCTCCATGTTTACAGTTTTGGATCCCTTAGCTAGAGAGAGGTACCACCAATAGTGGGCGCTGTTCACACCTCAGTTAATATAATCGAGGCAACCACCCAGCCACAGACATGCCCAGCGGCCAATCAATCACTGAGGCTGTCTTCTCAGGTGATTCTAGATTGAGCCACATGGACACCTAAAACAAACCATCGCACTCCCATACCACACTTGACAAAGTTATTCCAAATCTCATTCTAGGATGTAATGACATGGATTGAGTTGTACCCTTCAAAATTCATATAGTGAGACCTGGGCACCTCTGAATATGACTGGTTTGGAAACATTATCTTTATTGATGTTACTGAATTAAAATCATCTCATACTTCAGTAGAATACTCCTCTAACTTAGAAGACCTAGGGTCCTCATAAAGGGGGGAAATGGGAGAACACATGTAAACATTGTGATCGCGATGAGTACCAGAGCTTGCCAGCCGTCCACCAGAAATCCCCACACACACCAATCCTGACTACACTTTGGTCTTGTACTTATTCTAACCTCCAAACTATGACTTGGTACATTCTCATTTAAGTCACCAATTTGCGGGACTGTTACAATAGCCCTAGCACACCAACCCAGGTGAGTGTTCTCAGGATTCCCAATTAAAGATGGGGACTGCAAAGCACAGGAATGTATCCATTATATCCAATTAGAGCTATCTACCCCATAAATTAACTCTGAAGAAAGCCACCCAATTCTCATAGGATTCTAAAGTGGCCATGTTTACTCACCTGATCCAAATGTGCATCCTGGGCACTGAGTCTGGGTACCCCCTGCAAGGGAAAGCCCAAGGTGAGGCCATGATAACGCAGGTTTACCTCTCGATCATTTATTCATTTTTGAAAAACAAACAAACAAACAAACAAAAAAGCCGGGCGTGGTGGCGCACGCCTTTAATCCTAGCACTTGGGAGGCAGAGACAGGCGGATCTTTGTGAGTTCAAGGCCAGCCTGGTCTACAGAGTGAATTCCAGAACAGCTGGGCCTACAGGGAGACCCTGTCTCAAAAAAAAGACAAAAAACAAACAAACAAACATTTATTCATTTTTGGTTGTTAGCCTTAGCCTTTAAAGGCTGCACTATCCCTCCAGCCTGATTTATTCAAAGATGCTGAATACCAGTAAAGAAAGATGACATCATGAGCTTTGCAGGAAAATGGCTGGAGCTAGAGGACATCATGCTGAGTGAAGTAACACAGTCCCAGAAAAACAAAAGACTAATGGTATCCCTCATCTGTGGATGCTAGTGCCAATTACCTAGTTGTAAGTATTTCTTGTGTATGGCCCCCTGAGCTTTTGTCCAAAGCAGTTGGGAGTGATGCATATTGGAAACAACACAACAACAAACAACAACAACACAACACAACAGAAAGGACTAGCATCAAGAGACATGACTGAAACAGTGAACTTCTGTTTCAAAACATCAATTTCCTCCACCATGGAGAATATTGAGAAAGACTGAGAAAGAGATGAAAAAGCATGTTTGGGTGCTGGCTCTGGTGGGGTTGGGGGAATTGGGGGGGGGGAAACGGGCAAAATTACAAAATAAAAAATAAATTTATGTGAAAAAAAAGTATTAAAAAAAAAAGAAGCTTCTTTGATGAGTGGTGAGAATGAGATATAACACTGTCAACAAAAACAAACAAAAACAAAAACAAAGATGCTGAATACATCCTTCTGGGGTCAGAGAAAATGGAGGGGGGCTGTATTTGGGGGTAGTGTCATGTCTGATGATCCGGGTTGGGTCCTGCAGAGGATTCCTGTAATGCTGTAAGGAGGTTTTTCAATGTAAATTTGATTGACTTGCTATGTTTGTGTGCGTGTGTGTGCACTTCATCTTCCATAGGTCCTTCAGGAAGATAATTACAACAGCATCCACTGAATCATGATGAATTAGTCCTAGAAACTCTAGTTTAAAAACTGAGACTGACTACCATTCTTTTAAAACAATCTCTGAAAGCAACAACAAAGTGTTTCCCATGGCTGCCTCTGTTCACTATAAAATGTACTTCGAAGATTGAATTTTCCTGGAATTGCTACAGAGAAACTCAGGTGTGGAGCCCAGTTTATAGAATAGCAGCAGGGGATTCTAGAAAGGAGGTCAGATGAAGACACGGAGCACAGGGCTCAGGAGATGGGCATCCATCTACTTGCTATGCAAAGCACACGGGTCTAAATTGCTTTTTGCTCCCCTGGGAGCAACCCAGAAATCCCAGTGGGAAAGAACAGCCCTGTGGTAACTCCTTTGCCTGGGCATTAAAATGCAAACGCTTATTTCTCTCTCTCTCCTCTCTCTCTCGTCTCTACGCGGTCCCGTCTTCTCTCTCTCTCAGCCCTGTGGTAACTCCTTTGCCTGGGCATTAAAATGCAAATGCTTATTTCTCTCTCTCTCTCCTTCTCTCTTTCTCTCTCTCTTCTCTCTTTTTCTCTTTTTCTTTCTTTTTTTCTCTTCTTTCTTTTCCTCCATTTCTCCTCTTCCTTCGATCTGCTCTCTCTCTCTCTCCCCCCTCTCTCTCCTCTCCCCCTCTCTCTCTCTCTCTCTTCTCTCTCTCCATCATCGTCCACCCTCCTCTCTCTCCTCTCTCTCATCTCGTCCAATCCCTCTCTCCCTCTCTCCCTCTCTCGTCCTCTCCTCTCTCTCTCCTCCTCACCTCACCTCTCCTCCAATCTCGTCTCTCTGTCTCCCTCTCTATCTCTCACTCCTCTCTCTCTCCTCCCTCGCCTTCTCCTCTCATCCCTCCTCCTCTTCTCCTAGCTCCACCTTCCTCTCTCTCTCCCTGCCATCTCCTCTCATCGCTCGCCTCTCTCTCTCCCTCTCTTCCTTCTCTCCCCTCCCCATCTCTCTCAGCTCCTCCATTTCTCTCACTTCCCCATCTCTCTCACCTCCTCCATCTCTCTCTCTCATACATAATTTCTCTCGCTCTCCCTCTCTCCCCTCTATTTCTTTCTCTCTCTCCTCTCTCTCTCTATTTTCTCTCCTCTCTCCTCCGTCTCTCTCTCAGTCTCTCTCTCCCTCTCTCCCCAAACAACGCTTATTGCTCTCTTATTCTTCTCGTTTTCCTCCTCTCTCTTCTCTCTCCTTTCTCCTTCTCTTTTTATTATATTTCTTTCTCTCTTCTTCTCTCCTCTCCGTTTTTCTCGCTCTCCTTCTCTCATTTATTCTCTCTCTCTTTCCTCCTTATATTGCCTCTCTCTCTTCTCTCTTTTCTCTCTCTTTTTTTTTTATTTTTATTGTGTGTGTATTTTTCAGGAGGGTTGATTTGATACATGTCCCTCTGCTTTATTATCTCTCTTCTCTCTCTCTTCTTTTTTTTTTTTTTTTTTTTTTTTTTTTTTTTTTTTTTTTTTTTTTTTTTTTTATTTTATATTATTTTAATTTCCCTTTCCTGCCTTATTACTATAGTAATTGTTTTTCTCTATTTCTCTACTTCCTGACTATTTCTCTCTCCTCTGCCCCGTCCTCTCTCTCTCCCTCTCTTTTCTCCTCTTTTTTTTTTTTTTTTTTTTTTTTTTTTTTTTTTTTTTTTTTTTTTTTTTTTTGGTGTTTTTTTGTTTGCTTTATTTATTATTTCTCTCTTTTTTTTTTTTTTTTTTTTTTTTTTTTTTTCTTCCCTCCTTCCTTTCCTGTCTGTATTTCTCTCTTCCTCTCTCTATTTCTCCCTTTTCCTCAGTTCCTCTCCTCTCCTCTCGAACGCTTTATTCTCTACTTCTCTTCGCTCCTCTCTCTCCTCTCTCCTCGATCTTTTTCTCCTTTCTCCTCCTCCTCTTTTTTTTTTTTTTTTTTTTTTTTCTCTCTCCTTCTTTCTCTCTCTCTTCTCTCTCTCATATTTCGCTCTTTTCTCTCTCCCTCCCCTCTACTCGTCTCTCGCCCCTCTCGCATCTCCTCTCTCCCTCCTCTCATCTCCTCTCTCCACACTCTCTTCCTCTCTCTCCTCTCTCTCTCTCTGGCTCTCGCGTGTGCTGCAACCCTGTGGTAACTCCTTTGCCTTGGCATTAAAATGCAAACACTTATTTCTCTCTCTCCCTGCTCTCATTCTTTATTTCTCACTTATTTTCTTTTCTCCTTCTCTCCCTCCATCTCTCATCTCCTATTTTTCTCTTCCTCTCCCCTTCCTTCTTTTTCTTTCCTTCTTTTCACTTTCTCAATTTCTCCTTTCTCTCCCTTCTCTCTTTCTTTTCCTCTCCCGTCTCTCTTTCTCTCCTCTCGCTCTCTCTCTCCTCTCTCTCTCTCCCTCCGATTCGCCTCTTCTCCCTCTCTCTCTCATCTCATCCTCGCTCGCCTCCTCTCTATTCTCGCTCTCTCTCGGTGGGGTCGCCGGGTCCCTCCCGTGTCGGGTGTGCCTCCATCCCTCCCATCCCTCCCTCCCTCCCCCCCCCCTTTTTTTTTTTTTTTTTTTTTTTTTTTTTTTTTTTTTTTTTTTTTTTTTTTTTTTGTTTTGTTTTGTTTGGGAAGACTTTTCAGTACCAGTACCGCATGTCAAACCCAGGGCTGGGTCCTCAAAAAAATGCAAGACGAAGGGAAACAAACAGAATCCTCTCTGAGGGGCACATAGAAGGTGGGCTGAAGGAGCATCAGGGACTGCAGGGTGCCCCATGGCACAAGCCCAGCTCAGGCTTCCCATGGGCCACATCTGAGTCAGGGTTTTCCTGAGTAAGCATTTTATGTTCTTGAGAAAATAAACCTCTCACCATCTACATGAACAAAACAAAAATGCCAGACCCTCTTACGGACCTCTGCGGCATTGCACAACACGGGTGCATCCAAACCTACCTGCAGACCAGTACATTCATGCACATACAAAGAATAAGTAAAAATTTAAAAAACAAAGAACAAAAATGGCAGACAACAGCGTATCTTAGTTGTTACTCCCGAAGGAGCCTTTTATAAACTAACTTGGTTTTGCGTGGGCCTCGTCCATCCACAGTGTTCTATATTGTGCTGTATATGTACCCATATTTCACACATAAAGGTAAGATCACTTGCCCTCAGAAATCATCCTTGCCATTGGGGGATATACCACCCCCAGTGACAATGTACACTATCTCAAAGGGGACATGAAAACTTTGGCAATAGTAAAAAGATTTCCAAACATGAAAAGACTGAAAATTGGTTCCAAACCACATGCATACCAAATCTGAGTTGTTTCTGGCAACATTTGCTTGTGTAGCATCATGTGACTTCACTGTAGCCTTGGTTACACATATGTCACCCATACTTTGAACTGTGTGTGCCACCACAAAACAGTGCCAGAAAATGTTGCTGGAAACCCCACAACTCAGATTTTTTGAGATGGTTCGCCCTGTAGCCTCAAGCTGGCCTTGAAACTCCCTATGATAGACCAGGTTGGACCTGATCTCACAAAAACCACCTGCTTTCGCCTTACCAAGTCTGGGTTAAAGTGCTTGCCACACAACTGGCTGATTTGGGGCCATTTTATGCTATGAATTGCAGTGTCCTACTGCACATACAAAGTTTTCTGCTCTTATAGAAGCAGTGGTTTAAGTATGGAAAACAAAGATGAATATTTTCTGTCATGTCTCAGCGATATAAAGATCAAGGAAATGCATCCTTGAGTTGGGTACTGCATATAAGAATCCATTTTGCTTTCATTCACTTAAAGGAATGGTAAAGTGACAGTACAACCAAAAATGTTTTATAAATAATTCCTTACTAAGTTATACCAGGAAATGTTTGACTTGTGTACCTACTTTATATACCTATATACTTGTGGTTGCATAAAAAATTTCTCAGGTGGAAAAAGGATTAACAAACAGAAAACATTTTAGAACTAGCACGCAGCTATTGTTAAAAGCAAATTATAGGCTGTAGTTGGAGCTCCAAACACAAGGCATGGCAGAACATGCTACTCAAAAAATTAAAAAATATTTTATTTATATCGTTAATGTGTATGAAGTGTATTGCTTGCATGTGTTTAAGTATACCTGTGTCATGTTGTGCCCATGGAGGGCAGAAGGGATTGTCAAATCCCCTGGAACTGAATTACAGATACTAGTGAATCACACATGGGTTAAATGGGGACTAAACCCAGGTCCCGTGCAAAAGCAATCAGTACTCCTAACTGCTGAGCCATTTCTCCAGCCCCCCCTTCGCCAAGCCCCCTACTCAAAATACTTCACAGTCCCTACACTGGTCTATTGATCAACATAGGCATGAACTGGTTTTAAGGATAATTGCCTAAAACAACTGGTCAGCCAACCAGTACATATCCCACATGAAAGATAAAGCTACAGATCACAATACTTGGCTCACACATGGACAAAGTACACAGCATGCTGTTCCTTGGTCTTCTGGGAGTCTAGGGCACCTCTCCACTCCTGGATTTTGAATGTACTCATGTGCTTAATTTTATCAGGACATGTTCCAGTCATTCAGCTCATACTTGGGAGCTGAGATTGTTAACGGGGAAGAGAGGGAGCTGAGGAACAATTTGTTCACATTCAAATGTAGCTTTGCTCTACTGGACAAGAATGGCCTGAAGAAGGATACAGAGAGGGACTTAGAGAAAAGAGCTCCACTGGTCAGGTGGACTGCACAAGGATGGTCCNCTCCCTCCCTCCCTCCCTCCCTCCCTCCCTCCCCTCCCCCATTGGCATTTTTATGTTTTGTTTTGTTTGGGAAGACTTTTCAGTACCAGTACCGCATGTCAAACCCAGGGCTGGGTCCTCAAAAAAATGCAAGACGAAGGGAAACAAACAGAATCCTCTCTGAGGGGCACATAGAAGGTGGGCTGAAGGAGCATCAGGGACTGCAGGGTGCCCCGTGGCACAAGCCCAGCTCAGGCTTCCCATGGGCCACATCTGAGTCAGGGTTTTCCTGAGTAAGCATTTTATGTTCTTGAGAAAATAAACCTCTCACCATCTACATGAACAAAACAAAAATGCCAGACCCTCTTCTGACCTCTGCGGCATTGCACAACACGGGTGCACAAACCTACATGCAGACAGTACATTCATGCACATACAAAAATAAAGTAAAAATTTAAAAAACAAAGAACAAAAATGGCAGACAACAGCGTATCTTAGTTGTTACTCCCGAAGGAGCCTTTTATAAACTTGGTTTTTAGTGGGCCCTCTTCCATCCACAGTGTTCTATATTGTGCTGTATATGTACCCATATTTCACACATAAAGGTAAGATCACTTGCCCTCAGAAATCATCCTTGCCATTGGGGGATATACCACCCCCAGTGACAATGTACACTATCTCAAAGGGGACATGAAAACTTTGGCAATAGTAAAAAGATTTCCAAACATGAAAAGACTGAAAATTGGTTCCAAACCACATGCATACCAAATCTGAGTTGTTTCTGGCAACATTTGCTTGTGTAGCATCATGTGACTTCACTGTAGCCTTGGTTACACATATGTCACCCATACTTTGAACTGTGTGTGCCACCACAAAACAGTGCCAGAAAATGTTGCTGGAAACCCCACAACTCAGATTTTTCTTTGAGATGGGTTCTCCCTGTAGCCTCAGGTGGCCTGGAACTCCCTATGTAGACCAGGTTGGCCTGGATCTCACAGAAACCACCTGCTTCTGCTTACCAAGTGCTGGGATTAAAAGTGCTTGCCACAACACCTGGCTGATTTGGGGCCATTTTATGCTATGAATTGCAGTGTCCTACTGCACATACAAAGTTTTCTGCTCTTATAGAAACAGTGGTTTAATTATGGAAAACAAAGATAATATTTTCTGTCATTTCTCAGCATATAAATATCAAGTGAATGCATCCTTGAGTTGTACTGCATTAGATCCAATTTGCTTTCATCTTAAATGAATGGTAAAGTGACAAGTACACCAAAAAATGTTTTAAAATAAATTCCTTAATAAGTTATACCAGGAAATGTTTGACTTGTGTACCTACTTTATATACCTATATACTTGTGGTTGCATAAAAAATTTCTCAGGTGAAAAAGGATTACAAACAGAAAACATTTAAGAAGCTCAGCAAGCAGCTATTGTTAAAAAGCAAATTATAGGCTGTAGTTGGAGCTCCAAACACAAGGCATGGCAGAACATGCTACTCAAAAAATTAAAAAATATTTTATTTATTATCTGTATGTGTATGAGTGTATTGCCTGCATATATATGTCATGCAATGGTCTCAGAGGTCAAAAGAGGATGTCAGATCCCCTGGAACTGGAATTACAGATACTATTAATCACTACATGGGTACTGGGGACTAAACCCAGGTCCCGTGCAAAAGCAATCAGTACTCCTAACTGCTGAGCCATTTCTCCAGCCCCTACTCAAAATACTTCACAGTCCCTACACTGGTCTATTGATCAACATAGGCATGAACTGGTTTTAAGGATAATTGCCTAAAACAACTGGTCAGCCAACCAGTACATATCCCACATGAAAGATAAAGCTACAGATCACAATACTTGGCTCACACATGGACAAAGTACACAGCATGCTGTTCCTTGGTCTTCTGGGAGTCTAGGGCACCTCTCCACTCCTGGATTTTGAATGTACTCATGTGCTTAATTTTATCAGGACATGTTCCAGTCATTCAGCTCATACTTGGGAGCTGAGATTGTTAACGGGGAAGAGAGGGAGCTGAGGAACAATTTGTTCACATTCAAATGTAGCTTTGCTCTACTGGACAAGAATGGCCTGAAGAAGGATACAGAGAGGGACTTAGAGAAAAGAGCTCCACTGGTCAGGTGGACTGCACAAGGATGGTCCCTGTACAGGATCAATCAGAAATAGGGTCCTTAACTCTGATGGCTAGAGCTCAGGCTTGGTCCACCTGAGCAGAATGGTGGCTTAGATGCAAGACCCATTATGTCCCTTCAGGAAAGGCCTTGGATCAAGTGAAACTCATCCAAATGTGCCCAGCAGCCCTGGGGCAGGGCACATGGGCATGCCTGTGGATCATTGGATGCCATCCCAGCCACCATCATGCTGATGACAGTAACAAACTCAAAGGCAACCACAGGACAGATAAATGCTCTCTACTTTGGGAAACCATGCTTCCTTGAACTATGTTGGTCACACGTAGGCTTCCTGTCAACACTGCTGGTTACTGGCACTGCTCTCTGTGTACTGACCACTATTAATAAAGCAGTGCTGAGGTATCTTTTTGTGAAGTAGCACAGGGTACTGATGAACCAGAGTTTGAAACAGGGGACATGACTTGGTGGTAAAGTACTTGCTGTCCAAGATAGAGGACCTGAGTTTGGATCTGAGAACTCATGGAAAAGACGGTGTGACAGTGTACTTCTGTAATCCCAGTGCTGGACTGCGGAAATGGAGAAAGGCAGATTCCAAACTTAGTGGCCAGCCAGTCTGGCGGAATAGTTGAACTCCAGGTTAACTGAGAGACTGTCTCAAAAAATAGGTCTCCACCTTATTCTCCTGAAACTGAGGAAGACACGTAATGTGCACACACACACACAACACACACACACACACACACACACATGCACACACACACACACACACACACACAGAACTAGACTCTGATACCAGAGTTCATGGTATCAAAGTTGGCCTGTTCTGAACAAACTGCATGTCTTCAGCATCCACATGAATGTGTACACACATACACATGCATCACATACATACAACTAGAGTCTGAAACGAGACTTCATGGTATCAAAGTATGACCTGTTCTGCACAAACCAAATGATTTAAAATAACCAAGCTTCCCCTTATAGAATAGGAACGGTGACCAGGCCCACTTCTAAACATTAAGGTGCTTATGATGTTTCAGGTATTTATCATACATAACAAACCTGAGCCAATTATTAATGGGTTAAAGTAGCAACCACTTCAAAAAAATAAAAATAGAATTACTATATATTCTGGTTAGCTTATCTATTGCTTTGACAAAACACTCTGACCAATACCAACTTGGGGAGGAAAGGGTTTATATGGCTTACATCTCCAGGGCCAGAGTTCATCACTGAGGGAGCCCCAAGATAGAGGCTCAGTGCAGGAATCTGAAGCACAGACCATGAAGTTATGCTGATTACTGGCTTGCTTCCCTGGCCTGTGCTCAACCTGCTTTCTTATTTAATAGAGGACTACCTGCCCAGGGGTGGAACCACCCACTGGGCCTTCCCACATCATTCAACAATCAAGAAAATGTCCCACAGAAAGGCCACAGATCAGTGCAATGGGGGGAAATTCCCCAATTGAGGCTCCCTCCACCCAAGTGTGTCAAGATGACAACCAAAGCTATCTGCCATAGCATATAAATCAACAATTCAATTTCTGGGTGTAAATATAAATCAATTGCAAAGCAAATCACAAAGAGGTATTTGTACATGTGCATGCTCAGGGCAACATTATTCTCAGTAATCATTGTGGTGGAAGCAACATAAATGTCTTTCCACAGACGAATGGACGGATGAACAAACTGTTTATGTATACAGTAACGTGTTACTCAGTCTTAAATATGAAGGAAGTTCTCTGTGCTACACCATGGGTGAATCTTGAGGAATATTGCCCTAAGTGAAGTAAGTCAGTAACAAAGATACATGCAGCATAATTTCACCCATCTGAGGTATCTTGAGTAGTGAAAGAGAAAAGAGAATGGCTGTGGCAGGGGTGGGGGGTGAGCAGAAAGTTCCAAGGGGAAGTGGGGGGAGAGAAATAGAAAAGGAAGGGGGGGGCTTGTGCTAAAGACACTATGAGGCTAAACGACTGAACTTCCTGATAAGTAGAGTTAAAGTGTTACAGACCAGAACCAAACTATCTTGGCCTATTTTTGTCCCTTTGAAAGCCATTCATGTTCACCCATGTGTCTATCTTACAGTCCTTTTGACTATCAACATCCTGCAACGTGTTCTTAGTGGACCACTGGCTTCTACCAGCCCCAAAGCTAGGAATGTCACTGGGTAGCATTTGAAACTCTAATAAAGTGCCCTGCTTTGCTGTAACTTACCTCCCTGCGGCCCCCATCAATGCAATTGCTAACACTTTCATTTATGATTTTGTTTGTTCTGTAACAACAACAAAATCTCATGTAACCACTTCCATATTAGAATGTGGTATTTGGGGAAACCTGTATCTGTGTTCCCGGTCCATGGGCAGTCATACCTGGCTCCAAAACATTTCTCTTTGAGGTGAGAGCTAAGCTTTTGTGTGGACAGCAGAGTTGTTTACTATGGACAATTTCAGCCTTGCATGAAAGAAGCTGGCTATACTATACTGTGAGTATACTTAACATTACTGAATTATATGCTTAAAAATAATTAACATGGTCATCTTTATGTTATGTATATTTTTCCACAATTAAAAATAAAATAACAATAAAACATTAAATGAAAAAGCAACCATTATCCTGGATCATCATTCTGTGGAACAGCAATCTGGGCTGTGCCTTGCCCACAGCCATCTGGTGTCTCAGACGGGCCTGAGCTTCAAGATGGCCACTGTTGACTAGCAGTGGTTTGGTTCTAGCTCAAGGCTGGGCCTCCACTTCAGAGCCTTTCCTTCTAGCACTGTTCTGGGAGAAAGAGAAAGGAAGCAATCTTCAGGGCCCTCTATCCTTGCAAATTAAAAACTGTCACTTTCACTGTCATAGTCTATTGGTCAAAAAAGGCAAAAGCACATTTCAGATTCAGAGAGGGAAAATAGATTCCCCTCATGGTAAGAAGGCCAAACATGGAATTTACATTGTAAATGGGCCTGCATAAATGAGAAAAACAATGTTACAGTGATTTCTAACAAACTACCTCATAACATAACAAAATTAAAACACTAAGAACAGTGTGTGCATATGGAAAGCACTTGCACAGCAACTGTTTTGGTCTTGGAGCTGTTTGTTGATAAGACTCCATTGGCTGGGATGTGACTCAGCTGGAGTGCTTGCCAGGCATGGGTAGGGCCCTGGATCCTGTCCAAGGGCGGGGGAGCAAGAGGAAGAGGGGGGAGGAAGAAGGAAAAAGGAAGAGGAGGAGGAAGAGGAGGAGGAGGAGGGGGAGGAAGAGGAAGAGGAGGAGGAGGAGGCAAAAAAAAACAGCAAATAGTACACTGGTCTATTGATCAACATAGGCATGAACTGGTTTTAAGGATAATTGCCTAAAACAACTGGTCAGCCAACCAGTACATATCCCACATGAAAGATAAAGCTACAGATCACAATACTTGGCTCACACATGGACAAAGTACACAGCATGCTGTTCCTTGGTCTTCTGGGAGTCTAGGGCACCTCTCCACTCCTGGATTTTGAATGTACTCATGTGCTTAATTTTATCAGGACATGTTCCAGTCATTCAGCTCATACTTGGGAGCTGAGATTGTTAACGGGGAAGAGAGGGAGCTGAGGAACAATTTGTTCACATTCAAATGTAGCTTTGCTCTACTGGACAAGAATGGCCTGAAGAAGGATACAGAGAGGGACTTAGAGAAAAGAGCTCCACTGGTCAGGTGGACTGCACAAGGATGGTCCCTGTACAGGATCAATCAGAAATAGGGTCCTTAACTCTGATGGCTAGAGCTCAGGCTTGGTCCACCTGAGCAGAATGGTGGCTGAGATGCAAGACCCATTATGTCCCTTCAGGAAAGGCCTTGGATCAAGTGAAACTCATCCAAATGTGCCCAGCAGCCCTGGGGCAGGGCACATGGGCATGCCTGTGGATCATTGGATGCCATCCCAGCCACCATCATGCTGATGACAGTAACAAACTCAAAGGCAACCACAGGACAGATAAATGCTCTCTACTTTGGGAAACCATGCTTCCTTGAACTATGTTGGTCACACGTAGGCTTCCTGTCAACACTGCTGGTTACTGGCACTGCTCTCTGTGTACTGACCACTATTAATAAAGCAGTGCTGAGGTATCTTTTTGTGAAGTAGCACAGGGTACTGATGAACCAGAGTTTGAAACAGGGGACATGACTTGGTGGTAAAGTACTTGCTGTCCAAGATAGAGGACCTGAGTTTGGATTGAGAACCCATGGGAAAGACGGTGCTGGACAGTGTTACTTCTGTACTCCCAGTTGTGGACTGCGGGAATGGAGAAAGGCAGATTCCAAACTTAGTGGCCAGCCAGTCTGGCGGAATAGTTGAACTCCAGGTTAACTGAGAGACTGTTCAAAAAATAGGTCTCCAAACTTCCTTCTCCTGAAACTGAGGAAGACACGTAATGTGCACACACACACACACAACCACACACGCCCACACACAACATGCACACAGACACCACCACACACACACAGAACTCGGGATCTGATTTACCGATTCATGGTATCAAAGTTGGGCCCCTCGTTTCTGAAACAACACTGCATGTCATTCAGCATCCCCCATGAATGTGTACACCCTTACACATGCATCACATACATACAACTAGAGTCTGAAACGAGACTTCATGGTATCAAAGTATG
This sequence comes from Rhizomys pruinosus, assembly GCA_009823505.1. Lineage (NCBI taxonomy): Eukaryota > Metazoa > Chordata > Mammalia > Rodentia > Spalacidae > Rhizomys > Rhizomys pruinosus. The sequence goes on from VZQC01014308.1 coordinate 2,347,481, forward strand.
ACCTGTTCTGCACAAACCAAATGATTTAAAATAACCAAGCTTCCCCTTATAGAATAGGAACGGTGACCAGGCCCACTTCTAAACATTAAGGTGCTTATGATGTTTCAGGTATTTATCATACATAACAAACCTGAGCCAATTATTAATGGGTTGTAAGTAGCAACACTCAAAAAAATTAAAAATAGAATTTACTATTTATATTATGGTAGCCTTACTCCTTACTGCTTTGACAAAACACTATGACCAATACCAACTAGGGAGGAATAAGGGTTTATTTTTTTTTTATGCTTACCACTCTCCAGGGCCCAGAGTTTCTCATGGAGGGACCCCAAAGATAGAGGTCAGTGTAGGAATCTTGAAGCAGACCATGAAAGTTATCTGATTATTGGCTTGCTCCTCTGGCTGTGTCAACCTGCTTTCTTATTACTAGAGGACTACCTGCCCAGGGGTGGAACCACACACTTGGGGCTCCTCCCACATCTCTCAACTATCAAGAAAATGTCCCACAGAAAGGCCACAGATCAGTGCACTGGGGAGGAAATTCCCCATTGAGGCTCCCCTCCACCCAAGTGGGTCAAGCTGACACAACAGCTATCTGCAGAGCATATTTAAATCCAAATTCAATTCGGGTGTAATATAAACAACTTGCAAAGCAAATCCCACAAAGAGGCTATTTGTACATGTGCATGCTCAGGGCAACATTATTCTCAGTAATCATTGTGGTGGAAGCAACATAAATGTCTTTCCACAGACGAATGGACGGATGAACAAACTGTTTATGTATACAGTAACGTGTTACTCAGTCTTAAATATGAAGGAAGTTCTCTGTGCTACACCATGGGTGAATCTTGAGGAATATTGCCCTAAAGCGGAGTAAGTCAGTAACAAGATACATGTTTTTTTTTTTTTTTTTTTTACAGCTAATTTCACCCATCTGAGGTATCTTGAGTAGTGAAAGAGAAAAGAGAATGGCCTTTGTGGCCAGGGTGGGGGGGGGGTGAGGCAGAAAGTTCCACGGGGAAAGTGTGGGGAGAGAGCAAATAGAAAAGGAAGGGGGGGGGGCTTGTGCTAATGGACACTATAGGCTAACACGCATACGGAACTTCCTGCTCAGATAGAGTTAAATGTCTACCAGACAGCAGCAGAACCCAAAACTATCTGGCCTAATTTTTGCCCTTTGAAAGCCAAGTCATGTTCCAACCAGTGTTTATCTTACAGTCCTTTTGGATATAAAACATCTGCAAGTGTTCTTAGTGGACCACTCGGCTTCTTAACAGAACCAAAGCTACGGAAGTCACTTGGTAGCATTTTGAACTCTATATAAATTGCCCTGCTTTTGCTGTAACCTTTATCTCATGCGGTACTCCCCACATGTGTATTGCTATTGTCCACACACTTGTCAGATATGATGTCCGTTCAGTGTTGTTAAACAAACAACAAAATCTCATGATTAAAACCACTCCATTTCTCAAAGAATGTACTTGTGATTTGGAGGACAAACAAACTGTACATGTGTTCCCTGCTGTACCCATTCGGGCCAGCACAAATTACTTGTACTGTGCATCCCCCACCAAATCTAACCTTTTTAAGGCCATATATTCTGTATCTCTTTGAGGTTATGAGCTGAGTGCTAACCATGGACCCGAGCGTAGAAGATATCGAGAGCGTAGGGAGCTTTAGTTTGAGAGGCGAAATGGGAAGGGAAGGGAGATCTCGAGACCACAGGGTGAGTGCTGTTACAGGTTGTCCCCCTGAATACCGAGATCTAAGATAGGGAGTGGGGCGGGGGTGGAGAGCGGTGAGGTGGTTGGAGAGGAGGGGGAGAGCTCATGAGAGAGAGCGAGGAGGGGAGTGCAGAGCGAGAGCGGGTTGGGACTGTGGGTCCATGAGATTTGGTGGATTTTGAGTGGCTATTTAGTTTGTTGTTGCCATCAACCCCCCCCCCCCCCCCCGCCCTTTCCCTTCCGCATCTTTTTACTCGCTCTTTCCCTTGTTTTGACAGCAGTGTAGTTCGTCTCTATTATTCTGGGATTCAAATTTCAAGCCTTGTGCAGTAATAGCGTTGATTCCCCATTACGTAGCGGGCCTCATACTTAGAGGGTGCGAACTTAACATTACTGAATTATATGCTTAAAAATAATTAACATGGTCATCTTTATGTTATGTATATTTTTCCACAATTGCAAATCTAAAATAAAAAATTAAAACATTAAATGAACACAAATGAAACCATTATCTGGATCCATCATTTCTGTGGAACACGCCAATCTGGGATGTGCCTTTGCCCACAGCCATCTCTGTTGTCTCCGACGGTGGCTGAGCTTCAAGACTGGCCATGTTGACTAGAGTGGTTTGGTTCTAAGCTCAAGGCTGGGCCTCCACTTCAGAGCCTTTCCTTCTAGCACTGTTCTGGGAGAAAGAGAAAGGAAGAAAGGAGAGAGAGAAGAAAGAGAAAGGAAAAGCAATCTTCAGGGCCCTCTATCCTTGCAAATTAAAAACTGTCACTTTCACTGTCATAGTCTATTGGTCAAAAAAGGCAAAAGCACATTTCAGATTCAGAGAGGGAAAATAGATTCCCCTCATGGTAAGAAGGCCAAACATGGAATTTACATTGTAAATGGGCCTGCATAAATGAGAAAAACAATGTTACAGTGATTTCTCTAACACAAACTACCTCATTTAAACATAACAAAATTAACAACCTAAGACATTGTGTGCATATGGAAAGCACTTGCACAGCAACTGTTTTGGTCTTGGAGCTGTTTGTTGATAAGACTCCATTGGCTGGGATGTGACATCCAGCTGGAGGCTGCCCCAGGCATGGGGTAGGGCCCCTGGGATCTGCTCCAAGGGCGGGGAGAGGCAAGCCAAGAGGAAGGTGCGGGGGGAGGAGGAGAAGAAGGAACACCAGGAAGAGGAGGAGGACAGAGGAGGAGGCGGAGGGGGGAGGCAAGTGAAGAGGAAGAAGAGGAGGAGGAGGAGGGGGAGAAGCGGGGGAGAAGAGGAGAGTAGGGGGGAGGAGGGAGGAAGAGGAAGAAATGTTGGAGAGGACATGGAGAAGGAGGAAGAGGAAGGAGGAAGAAGGAGGGGGAGAAGACGGAAGAGGAGGAAGAGGAGGAGGGGCGGCAGCGAAGAGGAGGGGGGAGGAAGGCAGCGGAGGGGGAGGAAGAGAAGAGGAGAAGAAATGGAAAGAGGAGGAGGAAGAGGAAGAGGAGGGGACGAGGATGAGAAGGGGCGGGGGATGGAAGAGAAGAGAGGAGGTGAGGGGAGGAAGAGGAGGAGAACGAGGAGGGAGGAGGAGGAAGATGTGAACAGGCAGGAGGGGAGGAGAAGGAGGAGGATAAGAGGAGGAAGAGGAGGAGTAGGGTGAGGAGATGTAGGTGGAGGAGGAGGAAGCGGAAGAGGAGGTTGGTGATGTTGTCAGTGTTGTTGGTGATGTTGATGATGATGAGGAATAGGAGGAAGATGAGGAGGGGGTGGAAGAGGATGAGGAAGAGGCGGAGGAGGAAGAGGAGAGGGGAGGAAGAAGAGGAAGAGGAGGAGGAAGAGGAGGGGGAGGAAGAGGAAGAGGAAGAGGAAGAGGAGGAAGAAGAGGAGGAGGAGGAAGAGGAGGAGGAGGAAGAGGAGGGGAGAGGAAGAGGAGTAAGAGGAAGAAGAGGAGGAGGAAGAGGAAGAGAAGGAGGAGGAAGAGGAGGAGGGGGAGGAAGAGGAGGAGAGAGGAAGAGGGGAGAGGAAGAGGAGGAGGAAGAGGAGGAAAAGGAGGAAGAGGAGGAGGAGGAAGAGGAGGAGGAGGAGGAGGAAGAGGAGGAGGAGGAGGAAGGAGGAGGGGAAGAGGAGGAAGAGGAGGAAGAGGAGGGGGAGGAAGAGGAGGAAGAAGAGGAAGAAAAGGAGGAGGAGGAAGAGGAGGAAGATGAGGAGGAGGAAGAGGAGGAGGAGGAAGAGGAAGAGGAGGAGGAGGAAGAATAGGGCCCCCAAATGATTGCCAATCAACAAACAGGTTGATTGCTGTGATGGTGAGAGCAAATTGTCGATGTGACAAAACCTAGAATCACCTAGGAGCTGGCCATCTGGGTACTGGGGGGAGGGTATCTTGATTATGTAATTGATACCAGAAGACCAATTTCAACTGTGAGCAGAACTGGACTATATAAGATAGAGAAAACAAGCTAAGCCCTAGAATGTGTTGCTTTCTGTTCCCTGACAATGGATGTGACATGACCAGCTACCTTGATTCCTCTGCCAGGATGGACTGTGCCATGAACTGTGAGCTGAAATAAGCCCTTTCTCCCATAAGGTGCTTTTGTCAGAGTAATTTATCACAACAGGGAAAGAAACTAAGACCATTCCTACACTTTCCCATGCCCTTCGTCCGATCAGAGAGAGGAGGAAATGTCATCGGTACTGTTTCACAACTAGATTCTTAATAAATAAATGCATATTTTTTATGTTTTAAAAATATTTTATTGAAATTTTGTGTATTACATACATACTTTTTTCAGTCTTGATCATCTTTATAACCACCTCTTCATTAGTACTCTCCAACAGCCCCCCACATTCTGTCATTGGTGTTAGGGTCTATTGTGCCAAATTATTCTCCCTGGCCATTTCTCAGTGCCAGTTCATCCTCTGAGCTCTAGTCAGCCTATCCAGAGTTCCTATCTTAAAGAAGGCCAGTTCTTCCTCTCCCAATTGAAAGCAGCTGCCAATGTCTTCAGGTAAGGTGGCTCTGCTGCCCATTTCTGCAATTCCGTGTTGGGTTTTTTAATTTTTATGGAGTGCATTTCATACGACATTTCTTAATCAAATTTAGACTCATTCCCCATCCATGCCCACCCCTCATGCCCCCTCCCCCCGTCAGAGCTCATGGATTCTGTCATACACAAGTCCTGTCTTGCATCTTTTTCTCAGTCTTTTATAACCCTTTTGGTGCATAGGTTTACTGTTTTGGTCAGTTCTTTGAATAGGTTTTTCTCTTTCTTTTTTTGTCCCCCTTTGATTTTATATTATCCCAAAATACGCATATATATACTCCAAACATAAATCAAAACTACAAAATCTGAAAATAAACCATAGGTTAATTCCAAAGCACATTTAGAGACTCACATTTTTTTATATTTTATTTATTTACTTTTTTTAATTTAATTTTTATTGATGGTTTGTGCATTTCGTACATCATTTTCCAATTCAGATCAGGCATATTTCCCTTTCCCTTCCCCCCCACCCCCACCCCATCCCAGATCTTGTATTCTGCCATAACTGTCCTGCATCTTTCAGGTTTTTTTTTTTTNAGCTGGGAGTCTGAGTGCTCCTCCTGGTGTGGGCGAGACCTTCCAGAGGTGGGTGCCAGCCACTGGTGGTCTGTGGGGCCTACCTGGGATGGGGCGTGGCCACTGGTGGACACCCCGTTCTGGGTGGTGTTCTCAGGGCCTTCCAAGTTGGGGGCCAGCTGTTTGTGTCCCACCTACTCTGCATGGTTGAACGGGGCTTTCTGGGTATGGGATTCAGCATCTGGTGATCACAGGGCCTTCCCAAGGTGGGGGTCGGCTGCTAGAGGACCACCTGCTCCCTCAGCCTGCTTTCTTATACAATTTGCCTGGAGGTGATGTTTCCCAGAATGGGCTGGGCCCTCCAACATCAATTAACGATTAAGAAAATTCCTCAAAGATATGGGCACTAGCCACTCCAATGGGAGAAATCCCTCAGTGAGTCTCCCTATATTCAAATGTGTCACTTTGACAACTCTCTATGTTTTCAAAGGATACAGTGAACCCCTGTGTCTTCATTCTTGTATTTTTTTTTTAATTTTTCACCTTTTTGTATCATTATTACTATTATTGATCAATTACTCAAGAGTGAACTTTGTCATCTCTGGTCCTATTGACAGTGTAGGTATCCAATTTTATTTTCCTTCCATTAAAAGGTTTTCTTTAAGTACTTCTGACATTGAATACAGTTTCTGTTAGTTCACAGTTACTTAAGAATGTCTTCATTTTCCCATGTTCCTGGATATCTTTCCATTGGCTGTGGAACTCTGTGACACCTGTTGCTTCCAAAGCAGATCCAGTGTCATTCTAATTGCTGGTTTTTATGAGATATGTCTTTCCTCTGACTACTTTCCCATTTTTCTGTCGATAGTTCTTTTTTTGTTCCCATTTGATTTTATATTATATATATTTTATATTATATATGCATATATACACTTCACGCATAAATCAAAATTACAAAATCTGAAAATAAACTATAGGTTAATTCTGAAGCATATTTAGAGATTCACAGTTTAACAGTAAAGTTGCATGCAGATAAAAAGAAGTATAACTTTACATTCTCTCTTTTTTAAGAATATGAATATTAATATTCCTATATGATAGCACACACCATAGGATTACAAAAGGATAAATTATGAATGGTTGTAGCCTGTATCAATGAAAAGAGAAAATATTATTTTATGAAATATTTTTAACTGTTACATATATTTTTTTTTTTACCAAAAGCTGTCATGTTTTCCCCAAGGAAGTCCTTGAAGGTTCCTCCCTGGCAAACCCAAACAACCATCAATCCTGCCCCAGTGCTCCACACTGGGGTCCCTCCCCTCAATGATCACCCAAATGAAGTCCAACAAGAGTGTGTCCTGTCTCGATCTTCCTGCACTGGCCTCCATGACACAGCCTGGGTAGTCAAACAATGGCAGTCTACACTCTGAAGAGGCTGAAATCCCTGTAGCCACCCAGTCCACACACTGGACATCTCCGTAGTCCCCATCTGGCATTGAAGGTTTGAAGGATTCTCAAGTTTTATATCTGAAGTACAATTTCTCAGACCTTATTATTTATTTCTGGTTACACTTTCCTTTGGATGCTTAAGGCACACAGTTGGCCCAGATTAACCAAGGATTTTGTTTTCTCAAGGTCAGTTGAGGATCTGGTCCTCAAGGATCACTTGGGTCTGTTTTTTTTGTGTGTGGGGGGAGCCCCTAGCTCCTTTTGGTTTTTCAACCACCAGTTCCATCCACTTGAGGACACAGTTAGGTCTTGCTAGACTGGACTTCTCTTTTTGAAGGATAAACAGACTTTCCTCTTTATAAGGTGGATACTGGCTGAAGTCCCATTAGTGGATCTCCAAGACCTCCCTGCACAGGAAAACTGGTGGCTCACATTTGCAGGACATTTCAGGAGATGCCCCCATGCAATAAATGCATTTTTTTAAATTTAATAATGCTAACCTAATGCTTTCCCTATCAATTGATTTAATTCAGGAGGTCCACCTAATCATAACTACATAAAATTAAATTACTTTGAAAAGATTCTTGGATGTAGTGTACTGCCAGAGAACCCCAAAAAATTCCACTGATAAAATAAAAGATAATTGGAAAATAATGTAGATTTTTTTTTCCTCATGAACAATGTTTTGGTATTTCTGCATTCTTCTTTTCTTTCATCTTATTAAAGGTCCATAATTGCAACTTTTAAATATAGTAGCAACAGAATGAATACTGACAATAAAGTTAATGCAAGCGAGGAGGTATAATATTAAAATAAGGTATGATACAATCTCAAAGTGTTCTTAGGCAATTGGTTCAACTTCTCATCTTAACATTTATATAGACTCTTTGAGGTTGGAGAAGGCACTGCTGAAATGCCATTGAATTTTCATTAGAAAAAGATAAAGGAAGAAGTGGCTTTATTTCTCACTGCTGTTTCCTGGGTCTTATTATCAGAACAAACTGAAGGATGGGGGGAGGCAGACTTTCTGAGCCCACTCATTCGTAAGCAAGTAGCCTTTGGGTGACCTGCTAAGCTCAGATCTCCTATTTCCAAGGCTTTTGAGGGTAGTGTTGAAAAGGTTTTCCTTTCTACTATTCCATTTTCTTAAAAGCTATCAGCCATTGATCTCTGCTGCAGAGGCCCCTGGGCTCCTCCCTTCTCAGGACCCTGAGAATGCATTTATAGTCAGATGGAAATACCTAATGCATGCATTGACATTTCACAACTCTTGCTACATCCTGACCTTCTCATACAAGGAAGGCAAGTGAGGGTCAGCCACAGCCCCTCCAGAGCTAAGAAATGCTCATGTACCCTATGAAACAGCAGCCACATGGAACTGCCTACTACAGAGACCACAAAATTAGAATGTGTTCTGGCCTGCACAGCATCATGTCTTGCTCAACCAGGCCCTACAGAAATAAAGAAAAACCAACCAAATGACAAGCAAAGGCTGTCCCTGAGTATTCCATCCAGTCAGGACAGTCAGCCATGAGGTCAACATGTGCTTTAACAGAGACTCATAGGCAGACAGAGAAGTAGGAAAGCTTTATCCTAAAATAAAGACAACAGAGGTGTCCTAAGTGGAGGCTGAGGGCAATGGAAAGCTGGTGGAAGGCAGTGTCCTTTACTCTGTGATTGGCCAGGCTTTCTCTGGCTGCACCTGAACTGGATATAAGGACAAAAATTAGGCCAATTAATCAAGACCTGGCCATTTAGGGCCAATTATTACAAAAGGTATTGTTTAGCTATTGTTGCTGGACAGAGCAACCTGGATTCCTATAAGTCTAATGAACAGCAGCTTCCTGAGCTGTTTGTCATAAAGTCCTAGATCATGGAGTAGGATGCCACATCCTAATCCATAATTGAACCATTCCTGCTTCTCTGGTATGAATCCAAGTTGGTCACGATGGATGATCTTCTTGATGTGGGTCTGTATGCGATTTGCAATTATCCTGTTTAGAATTTTGGCATCTGTGTTCATTAATGCGATGGGTCTATAGTTCTCCTTTTTGGTTGTATCTTTGCCTGGTTTTGGTAATGGAATGATGCTGGCTTCATAGAAGGAATCTGGGAGAACTCCCTCTGTATCCTTCTAAACAATTTGGGTAATAATGGATGTAAGTCTTTTTGAAATGTTTTATAGAATTCTGCCATGAAACCATCTGGGCCTAGGCTTTTTTTAGTTGAGAGGTTTCTTATTACATCTTCAATTTCTTCATATATTATGGGTCTGTTTAAGCTGTCGATCTCTTCTTGGTTGAGCTTTGGTGAAATCCCAGGATTTCAGATATTCCTCCATTTCTTCTAGGTTTTCAAACTTAGTAGAGTATAGGTTTTTGAAGTATTCCCATATTCTGGATCTTTTCATTGTCTGTTGTGATATTTCTCCTTTCATCATGGATTGTATTGATTTGAAGTTGTTTCTTCTTTCTTTTGGTTAACTGGGCTAGAGGTCTGTCTATCTTGTTTACTCTCTTAAAGAACCAACTTTTGCATTCATTGATTTTTTTGTATTGTTTTCTTTGTTTCTTTTTTTTTTCACACAACTTTTTTTTATTGATGCTTCTGGTGCATTGTCATACAATCATTTTCCCAATTCAGTTTCAGGCATAATCTCCCCTTCCCTTACCCCCACCCCCAACCCAACCGGATCATGCATCTCTAGCCATGAACTGTCCTGCATATCTCTCTCGTTTTTTTTTTCCATTTCTTCGCTATTAAGTCGATAATCCCAGTGAGTACACAGCATCCTTCATAGGGTAAACAATTAGGCAGGTGTGTGGACCCAAAACCACACAGCCCCACTAGTCACGAGCGGGGGTGAAGGGTTGTAGTTTTAATCAGGTTACTCAAAGAGTAGGGTCCAGGAACGTGCTGTAGTTTCACAATTTCCATCCTCACCCCAATCACAGCCCTTATTCGAACTTACATTCTAACACACGCCCCCTTCCACAGATTGATTCCCGGGGCTTAGAAAAGGGGCACAAGTGGATGGCGCAGAACAGTCACTCTCTCTGGAGCTGTTGTCTTGGAATTCTGGTCATTCTGGCTGTTTCCTTTCAATGGGCTGACATGGCTGTCCAGGAATAAACTTTCGATCCTACTAATACGCAAAGCAATTAGATATATAGTTATTAAGACAGCATTATAGTTATGGTAGGTACTTGTGTTATAGACATATATGTTTAGATGAGATTTTGATCCACGAACTACATTTTTTCCTGTTTAAATATGACGGGGTCTTACTGGGGCTTATGATATCTCCTAACCTGTAGAGAATGTAAGCTTGTGGCATCAGCCATGGGTCATTCCTCCAAGGAGAGAGCCAATAGCCAATTAGATTTGGGATATACAGGCATATGGCTGCCTCTGCTGCACATTATTTCCAGGCAGGTGAGGTGTAGCTGGTGCTGACGGTGGATTTCATTGATTTCTGCTCTGAGTTTTGTTATTTCTTCCTGTCTGTTGCGTTTAGGGTTCATCTGTTGTTGTCTCTCAAGTGCTTTTAGCTGCAGTGTTGATCATTCACTTGTGCTCTATTTTTCTAATGTAGGCACCCAGGGCTATAAACTTACCTCTTAAGACTGATTTTAAAGTATCCCCATAGGTTTTGTTGTGCTGTCTTATCATTGTCATTCAGTTCCAGCAATGCTTTTATTTCTTTCTTTTTTTTTTTTTATTTCTGTATGTGTATGAATGTACTGTCTGCATGCAAGTGTGTGCGCCCATGTCGTGCAATGCTGCGGAGATCAGAAGAGGGTGTCGGATTCCCCTGGAACTGGAGTTCTCCTGGAATTGGAGTTTCAGACGATTCTCGGCCGCCATGTGGATGCTGGGCATCGATCCCGGGTCCTCTGCAAGAGCGGTCGGCACTCTTAACCGCTAGGCCATCTCTCTAGCCCCTTATTTCTTTCTTTATCTCTTTCTTGACGCATTCATTATTCAGGAGTGTGTTGTTTAGTCTCCATGTTTTCTTGTAGATAGCAGGGCTTATTCTGGTGTTAATAGTGAGCTTTATTGCATTGTGGTCTGATAGAATGCATGAAGTTATTTCAAACTTTTTGTATTTGTGGAGGTTTCTTCTGTGACCCAGTATGTGGTTGATTTTGGAGAATGTTCCATGGGGTGCTGAGTAGAAAGTGTATTCTCTGGTATTAGGATGGAATATTCGGTAGATGTCTGTGAGGTCTGTTAGGTGTATCATATCGTTCAGTTCAGATGTCTCTCTTTTATTCTTTGTCCGGTTGACCTGTCCAAAGGGCTCAGTGGGGTATTGAAGTCCCCTACTATGAGTGTACTGGGATTAATCTGTGCCTTGTGGTCCTGGAAAATTGTCTTTATAAAGTTTCATGCACCAGAGTTTGGTGCATATGTATTCATAATTGTGAAATCTTCATGGTGAATTGTTCCTTTGATTAAAATGTAATGGCCTTCTTTGTCTCTTCTGATTTCTTTTACTTTGAAGTCTATTTGGTCTGATATTAAAATAGCAATATCTGCCTTCTTTTTGGTACCATTTGCTTGGAATATTTTTTTCCATCCTTTCACTTTAAGGTGGTACCTATCCTTGAAGGTAAGATGCATTTCTTGTAGACAGCATATAGATTGGTTCTGTTTCCTAATCCAATCTCCCAGTCTGTGTCTTTTGACTGGGAAGTTTAGTCCATTAATATTTAAGCTTATAATAGATAGATTTGTGTTGCTTCCTTTCACCTTATTATCCATGTGCGTTTTTGGTCTAGGTTTCTACTTCTGCAGTTATGCTTGTATTAATTTCTCTTTCTAGGTGCCTGGGGATAGTTGTTCCTTTCTTCTGTCCTTTGAATTGCTCCAAGTATTCTCTGAAGGGTTGGTTTTCTGGACATGTATTCTTTCATCTTGTTTATGTCATGAAAGATTTTTCTCTCTTCTTCAACTAGAATTGACATTTTTGCTGGGTATAGTAACCTGAGTTGGCATCTATAGTCCTTTAACACTGGGAGTGCTTTGCTCCACATTGTTCTTGCTTTCATATTTTGCACTGAGAAGTCAGTTGTAATTCTGATAGGTTTCTCCTTATACGTAACTTGTTGTTTTTCTCTTGTGGCTTTCTGAATTTTGTCTTTGTTTTGGGCATCTAGCGTTTTGATTATGATATGGCATGGAGAGTTTCTTTTCTGATCTTGTCTGTTTGGACTTCTATGTGCTTCTTGTATTTGTATTGGTTTGTCTTTTTTTAGTTTGTGGACATTTTCATTTATAATAATAAATGTTGACGATCTGATCAATACCATTCTCTTGGGATTCTTCTCCTTCCTCTATTCCTATGATGCAGAGGTTTGATCTTTTCATAGTGTCCCACAGTTCCTGGTTGTTGTTCCACTTTTGTGTATTTTTAATTTTTTCATAATCTTTACTTGAGGTTTTTAGTTGTTCTGTGTTATCTTCCAGGTCTGATATTCTTTGTTCTGCTTCCTCCATTCTGCTTCTGAGGCTCTTTCCATTCATTTCCTCTTGATTGGATGAGTGTTTGATTTCCTTTTTTCATTTCCTCTTCTGATTTCTTTAGTATTTCCACTTCCTTTTGGAGCTTCTCAATCTTTTCCTGTAGCTCTTTGCTTTGACGGTTGGTTTCCTTATCTTTTTCAACATGGGATCTTTTCAGTCTTTCCACTTCCTTCCAGAGTTTGTCATTCTCTCTCTCTAGGTCCTTCTTGAGTTTTTCATTCTCTTTTCTTAATTCTCTGACTTGCTCTTTATAGTCTTGGACTTCTTTAAGTATGTTCACAATTGTA